>JAJTUV010003438.1:0-105307 GCA_021653895.1 Mastomys natalensis | reverse complement strand
TTCTCCATTGGTGTGGCTAAGGAGGACAACTTCTCTTGTTCCATGTAAGTTCACACTCCTGGATGTTTTACCCACTACAGAACATTGGGTTGCTGCTTTATGCCTGCATTCTCTGGCTTTAGTTTCTGGAAGCTGCAAATGAATCTTTCTCTCCTACTCAGCACATATATCCCAATGTATGTAGTAACCCTTCTTGTGGGGACACTCAATAAACTGATATCAAGAAGACATGTGGATGTATGTCTTCTGTATGTCTTCTCTCTCTCTCTCTCTCTCTCTCTCTCTCTCTCTCTCTATATATATATATATATATATATATATATGCATATATATACATATGGTGTTGATTCTTTATAACAAGAAGTTGGAGGGGATGATGAGCTCCATGAAAAATCAGTGAAAACTCTCAGTGTATGAATCACATCACACACATTTGGGGATCACTGGTACCCAGTTTTCTTCTGTATAGGCTAACACGCAGCACCACATCCAAAAAGGCATGCTAAAAGACAAAAAGGATAGTTGAGATCTTTCCAAGGACAATTCCCATCACAGCACAAGTATTGGGACTCATCCAGTGGCAGTGGACTGCCTTGACCTCAGAGGAGACCACGCCTCCGAGATGGCAATGCAGCACCTTGTAAATGTGTTTTCACATCTATCCTCTGGGGGCCAGCACCTCAGCCTTCTTACATCCTCTACTTGAGCATCCTCTGGAACATCTTCAGGCTTTCCTGCTGCCTCTCCAGCTGGCACATGTCCTCTGGCTCCTGCTGCTGCCGAGGCCCCTCTGGCAAGGGGCCGGGTCTGTTGGCTCCCAGGCTGAGGGTGAGGCCATTGAGGCCCTGCACCAGCATTTCCCAGGAGGGAGGATTGGGGGCTGCGTTCCTCTGCCCATTCATCCCAGAAATATTCTGCACGTGGCCCTGGCATCGAAGCTGATTCTGAGCTTTGTCGCCTGAGGGAAGGCCTCTGACATCCCTTTCAAGCAGGTAAGGTGCCATGTGATCCCGGTGCCAGCGTCTCGAGTGTCTCAGGAAGACTTTCTTCCTCTGAGGAATGCCCTGCTTCTCCCAGTACTGCTGCCACAGGGCCTTCTTCTCCCGGGCCTGCTGATGGAACAGCCCCTCTGACAGAGGAGCTGGGACACCTGAACTAGGGCTGGGGCTGACACTCAGGATGCTGAGGCCCATGCTTAGCTTTTCTGAAGAGGAAGGCTGAGGGGCTGCCGAGGCCTCTTGGGAGTTCATCACAGTGGCTATGCGGGAGGGCACAGAAATTGACATTGGATCCCATTTCTGCAGTGGATCCATGGGGGTTTAGTCTGAGCTGGAGGCCACACTGAGCCCTGGTTCCAGGAGGAAACGTGAAAATGGAGGCTTGTGGAATAACTAGGCGAAAGCGAGGAGGGGTGTGTGCAGCCAGGAAAATCCAGACTGTAACAGAGGTGAGAAGAGAAAAAAGCTCATGGTTATTCATCTCACTTTGTCTGTCCCTCATCTTCAAAGTGGGGCCACCTCCCAGGCTTCTTCTGAGGGTTACATGAGATGATACATGTCCAGAGAGCTTAGGATAGGGCAGTGTACATCAACAGCATCTCTGGCACAGCTGTGGTACTCTTTTTCTTGTCTGACAGCTCATGAGGAAGGTATCATCACATGGAGAATCACATTGATTCTCACCTCTCTATCCCCCAACTCTCAAAGCAACTCTATTGCAATGTATGGACAGTGGTAGCCATTCTTCATCATGGTGCTTGCATATATCTGTAGGGCAGGATTTTATGGGCTTACCAGGAACTGTACCCCAGGAGCTCGTCCATCTCTGACTTTTCACCTTACTGATCATTGGCTGGCATGCTGTCCTAGAATCTGCTCGGTTACCTGTATGAACTCTTCCATGACATGCACAAATCTCCCTCTTCTGATAAGCATGGAAGGATCTTGGTAGATTACTTTGACTCTGAGGTGGTTCCTTCCTGTGTACCAACATGTGATCTTAGGCAAAAGCCTGAAAGTGACCAATCCTGAAATTAGTTGTCAGACAGGCATTTTCTGATATGGCACTCAGAGCTGTCTACTGCTCCTCCATTTGGTATGGTATCTCCTTTACTTTGTAAGTTCCTGGACCCACCTATCAATTAGCCTGTGAAGACTATTTTGGTCTTCATTTTGGCTGACGTTCAATTTTGCATTTTGCAACTAAGGTTTATTGTCTGTTCAAATTGTGACTGCAAACTGCTTCCGCAAGGCATGTCTGAATGCTGCAAACTGCTGTGTTACCCAAAGAAGTCTCCTCATCCATGTGAAAGAAAGGAAGGTGAAACACTGGGAGTAAAACAACAGAGGGAACGAATGATCTTGGAATGGGAGGCATCAGTTAGAGAGGGCAAAGTCTGGTTGTCACTCATGGATGGGAATATAGGTGTCACACCTCTGCCCACAGATAGCAGCAAGGTGGAGGTGGCCAAGCAAGCAGTGTCCCCATGACGCTATGTCAGCCACTGTTGACCTTTCTCCCTGAAGCAGATATGCTCAGTTTGAAGAGCAAACCATCCTGTCTTTGTTTCCCTTTCTGTAAAACTAACCTTGGTTGTTTCCTGTCACACTGTGCCTTCCAATCCAGAATGGATGTCAGAGCTAACACAGATCACCTCCATGTAACTAGGGAGGTAAAATTCCATGACCATTCCAGATGAAAAAGAGGTCATACTGAGAGGTGTAGTGGCATTGCTCAGCCGACCTGCTTCTTGCATTTGTGAACTGAATTTGGAAAGACAATCACAAAACTATGCAGGCTAGGGCAGCCAGCTTCAGCAAGGCTACCTCACATTGCTAGGGCATGAAGGGAGGGACAAAGAAAGATGTATTCCATGCTTGGTAACCCATTCTTGGGGAGATTAAGGTAAGATAACTACTGCATGGGTGTGGAGAAACAGCTTCTAAGGAGCAGATACTTAAAACATGGCTCTAAGCAGTGCTGCAAGACAGCTCTCAACCATCCAAGCTCATGAGCTGGAGATCGGAGACATACAGCAAATAGAGAGGGATGGGGAGACAGAAAGAAAGAATGTGAGGAAGATATTGTCAGATAGATGGATAGATAGATAGATAGATAGATAGATAGATAGATAGATAGATAGATAGATAGACAGACAGACAGACAGATAGACAGAGACTAGTCGACAGTGTCCATGAAAGTCATAAGCATATGCACCACTGCCCCTTTAACCTGCTCTAGACATTGCTTTTGCTTTTGACATGCAGTCTGAATTTGAGATAATGAGTAGGGCAGCCACAGCACAATGGGTTTTCTCTTATAGGTCCTCTCCCTCACTATGAATCAACAGTCCTCCCATTCCAGATATTTAAAATGATATCAGCAAACGACCTATTCTTTACTGCAACAAGTATCTTCTGGTTCTTCTGGTTCTCTGGAGACAATGCTTTAGAGGAAGCCAAGTTACTACTCGCTTGCTAATTTGTCTTTCTCAGAGGTATAGATCTGTCCACATGCATTATCTCTGTACTGCAAAGAAACCCTTTTCACCCAGTGTGCGAAGTCTCATCTGTCAGACAGGTAACCATTCAACAATACATCAATCTGTCAAACCCTGGGAGTTTTGAGAGTCTCACATGTTATCACCTTCAACAGAGGAAGAGGCACATTTCATTGAGTAGGAACAAAGGGTTCAGAGGACTTTCTGTTCTCAACTTTACAATATTGGGAGAGGTGGGACATTTCTTTGTGTGGGTGCCCATGTGAAAGCTCATCTTTGTGGAAGGCTGCTGACACCATCATCCCTGCTGTGTGACAGGCTCTGATCCACACTGGAGAGCAGCTTTCTGGTCAGGGCTCTCACATGCCTTCCTGTGCTCAGTACATGATATTCATGGGGAATTTCCATGTGTGCTAGGGCCTGAGCTGTGAGTCCACATGCATCCTTTTTTCTGGAGGGTAAGGAGATGGGTGAGACCATCATTGGACCCACAAGTAAGTATTTGTTTGTCTTTGGTCTTGATGCATAAACAAAACTACATTGTGTCTCAGGATCAGGTACCACAGGAACCAAACCGAGCCAGCCCAGGATACCTTAGCAGGCTCCTCAGTCCTTTGCACTGCTACTCAGAGGACTACATTGTGGTCCTCTGGGATAATAGTGTGGAATACAGACTTCTGGGTAAAAGGACAGTATGGTTGAAGGATCTAAGGTGTGGACCAGTGTCGCACAAGATAAGCATAAAATGGTAGCCCTTGGCCCAAATAGATGAAGCAAATTTTTTCTAGAAAGGGTAAGGATCTGGAAATATTACCTTTAGAGTAGTGGCCAGGCTTGTGTGGCAGCTGAGAATATCCCAGTTCCCTCCCGACATCCCTTCACTTGAACATGTATTTTGCACTATACATAGCAAATGGATTCTAGTCAATATTTCTATAGATGTATGTACTCAGTCTCACTCATCCTTCCAGAGCTTGGAACAGAATAATGACCTCCAATTACTCTTTTATGACTTGAATGGCACCTTGATATCTCATGAAGCCAAAGGATGGGAAGTGAATCGTTCAGTGTTGCAAGTGAGACAAGCCATTGGGACAACAGTGAATGAGTAGCTTGGTGGGCAAATTCTACATTGGGGGTCTAAGAGATAACTTTGTCAGGACCATGGTGTAGAGGGTGGATAAAAGGAATAAGAGCAAGCTAGAGCACTATATAGCTAATGGGGCAGTAAGATCATGGTTGAAATCTGCAAGTTGGAGAGGACTGAGATCTTCACTTGGAGACATGGCAGGAGGGGACATTAAACCAGATGGCAGAGAGGACTTCTGGGTAGGCCAGGCACTATGGGGATCTTCATGGTAGAGTTTCAGACTATGTCTTTGCCATGTCTAGATGAATGGACTCTGGAAAAATGTGCTACAATCAGTATGCAGCTCTAAGCAATCACACCTCACAATGTCCTTGGGTCCATCTGCAGATCACTATGGGTATACCCAAGGACCACAATATAGCCACAACAGTATCATACTGCACACAGTCCCCTTCATGACTGGATCCTGCCAGTCAATGCAAGACACTGTTCCCACTTCAGTGAATGTACCCAAGGCCACACAGAGAGCCGAGAAGTGACCAAGGATGTGTCAAGTCCACATCAACAGGGAGGGCCTGTAGGACACAAAGGAGACTCAAGACTGACCATGCTTAAGAAGAGTGGTGGCCAAAGTCATGTCCCAGTTAGGTCACAGGGATGCCACCACATCAATAGTTGATAAAGAGGGTGTCACCAAGGCTTATGCATGTATGTGTTCAGTTTCAGTAGGTGAGTAACTTACCAGCTTGTTGTCTCTGTATGCTACCTCATGACCTTGTATCTTTCCAGTAGAGGAAAGAGCCAGTCTGATGTCATACTTACATTTGACTCCTGAGAGATGAATACATAAGACATATGTTCCAATCCAGCTTTGGGCATTAGATAGGGTTTTCATTTATTTGCATATGTTTACTTTTGTCCATATGGGGTATCGACCTAGTACATGGTAGGAATATGCTACCACTGGACTATATTTCCTACCTTCTGCTTTGACTTTTCTTTTGACATAAAGGCTCAAAACAGGGCATTGGCTGTCCTTGAACTCACTCTCTAGCTCTGGATTAGAGCTTGTGATCTTTCAGGCTCAGCAGCCCAATAGCTGGAATTTCAGGCTTATACCTGCAGGCCTGTGTATTATTTCTGTTTGGAGACAAGCACATGAACCTTTTTCTTTTCCAAGAGAAGAAATGAACAGTTCTCTTTCTCCCAGAGGACAGCCATTGATTCTCTGCTCTTCATCTTAAGCTTCATTTACCTGGTATGCCCCATGGTGGTTTGAGAATTGACAACTAATTCTTATGTTGTCTATCCCAGGAAAACTCAGTGTACAAAAATACAGTGACAACACATGTGCTAAAGACCAGCCAGTCATGATTGTACCAGTAGTGGACCTCCCTCAAAGTCAAGAAGTTGTGTACTGATTATGTACCTGGTCACTATCACACTCTCTAAAGGAAACTTAAACAATGCAAGCCTACAGGACTGAGAATCGCATGTTGGGAAGAGTGCTTCCTTTCCACCTGCTGGTCCATATGACTATTTATTCTTCAGGACCTCATCAGACAGGTAAAGGACTTGATGCAAGGTCCCCTTGCTGTCTGTAACTTGCAAAGCTCACCCTACTTCTATATCAAACAGTGAGGTATAGAAGTGATAGGGTCATAGCACCATAGTAGGTTGTTCCTAGAGGTAAGCTAAGGTCCATACTCCCTGCACACAAACCTTGTCTCACCCTTAATGGAACATTCTTTCCTTTTTCCATGTTTTTAATTCTTCAGTGGAAAATAATCCCTTCTTTCCCATGCTATCCTAAAAAAGAACTTGTACTTTACAGGAGAGTCAGTTTTGATGGACAAAGTTCTACCTCTCCAATCAATGATGAGATCTTTTAGGACATAGGCTGTTTATAAAGTTAAAGGAGTTCTACAAGACAGTAAGGAGATGACATTTTATATTTCAGTATTGAATCCATACCTGATTCTATGACTTTGGTTTCAATGATAATTACATAACTTTGCAGAGCATGAAGTTCATTTGTAGAGATTGTGCTTAGCTAACAGTTGGAGGCCATTCTTTTCTCAGTAAATGAGAAAACCAGTTGTAGGCCTCACAGCCACAGGGAACAAGGTATGATGCCTTCAGTTCTTTGATCAGCAAGAAAATATGGGCCTTACACAAGTCTGCCCACAGGCTGGGCTGGCTTCTCAATATGACTAACCACCAGGACAGATCCATCACTAAGGGGCACTGCCTGTTACTTCTAATGGTAATTCAGCTCACCCATCACAAACCACATTAACTGTGCTGATAAATTTGCCATTCTGGGGCTCTGCCACAGACTAGGCAAGCATTGTTCTACTGTGACCCATCCAGCCACACTCCTCTGTATGGATTTTAATGACTCGAGATGCTCTCTTTACCGTGAATGATTTGTTAGACAATGGACAGTCACCCACCCAGCTTTACAATATTTCTCAAGTCAGATATCATTTGCAATGGCTTAGACTTTATCAACATTAGACATAATAGAAGGAGCTGTAAGAGACAACACAGAAGCAGTAAATATCCAAATTTTGTGCTTAAGTCACAGCACTGCTGTGCACTTCTCTGACTGAATTATAAGTGCTTGACACAAGTCTGAAGAGCACACACAGGAGTGTTAAAAGAAGAAGGCTTCTCCCTTGGAATACAAAGAATGTAGCTACTAGACACAGGCTTCAAGTTCACAACCTACGTGGGCTGACATTTGTACCAGTATAGGTAGAGAAGGACTTCTGTAGACATTTCTCTTTCAAGGATCAGCCCATATTCATATCAGAAGGAGAGCAAGCCACCCACATTTCCCCTCTTCCACAATGCTCATTACTGGTTTGGTATTGGTTTCTCCATTGTTTGTTCTTTTACATTTCAAAGAAAAACACACAAACTTTATCAGGCCACTTAACTTTTCAAATAAGGAAATCACATTTTAAACGACATTTAACATGGACACCCTAAATGAGCAACTTAGAAACCAACCTGAATTGGACATGAAATCCATTCAGTCTCAGGAGAAGTCCTCATGCTGCTATTTTAACATGAATAGGACATCAGACGTGACAGAAAACATATCATATTGTCATGAATGACCCTTTGAGATTGCAATGATGGAGCAAAACAGCAAAAGAATACAACACCCATTGACCTCTTACTGAAAATACAGACAAAAGCCAAGACTGCTTTGCGTGAATGCCATTGATTTTTATAAACAAAAAAGGAGGATGCCTAGGCCATCATGTCGGAGAGTGTCCTCTCTGCTGGAGGCTGTAGAAATGAGCCTCCTTCAAGATGTTGTTAATGTGGGAGTAAGGATCTTGGTCTTGGCACACTTCATAGTCCTCCTCTTGGGAGAACCAGGGATATTGGAGTCTAGTTCAGCAGTGCTCTGGTTTAAGGTGTTCTCTGGCACTCTCTCACGATTGGGATTATTGAAGCTGCTTTGGTTCCTTTCATTATCACTGCTTGTCGACTGGAAGAAAGACAGAAGGAGGATGGCTATTATGATACTGTCATCATTTCCTGTGCCCCTGAAGAATACTGGCATTCTATACATTCTACGAAAGACTTCACAGTCAATATGTGTAATTGTTTGTGCAGTTCATTCCCTTCTGACAGTAGCCCTGTTGATGAAGCGGGGTTTAATACCACCCATTTGACAGAACAGGAAAGAGATCTCCAATGGCCAGTCCCTAGGAAGTGTCAGGGAGAAGGTTCAAACAGAGGAGCTCTTGCTCCAAATCCCTGCACATAACTGCTGGCCCTCTTTGTACCATGCATTCCAATTACCTGCATCAGAGAAGGAAGTTCTCATCCTCCACGATCATGAAGCAATCAATTCTTCAGAATGGGGTAGGGGTTGGGCCCAAAGCAAGTAAGATGGAATGCAATTACAAGTGCCATTGTGGCAAATAAACTATAGGAAACACTCCATCCACATATGAGGGCACCCATGCTTACCTACAAATAACTGGATCTTTATGTATCCATGAGAGCAGACAGATGTGCTCCCCCTACAGCAATTCAAGGGTCCTGTCATATCTTGAAATGTCTTTGACATTTTTAAATGAAAGGTATAATAAGTGACAGATCAGCATTTTTGATGACTAACACCCATTGGTCTACTATTTGTGGGCTTAGTATAGCGTGTTTCTGTGTTTGTCTTAAAACTGACTTTTCTTGAAATAACTTCATTCTCTCATATTGGCCATATTATTTGGAATCTCCAAAACAGAGTTATATTCTGGAGTTCTGTAGTCTAGGGATGTAAGTCAGTGCTAGAATGTTTTCCTAGCATGCTTGGGACCTTGGGTTCCACATCTTTAGGTACAGGAAATCACCGTCTTGTTCATACACCCACTAACGTCTTTCCCTAATCTTAGGACTATCAAAGGAGGAGGGTGTGATCACAAGCAGCCTTACCTAATTAAAATACTGAACAATATTGGTTTTTATGGCTTCTGAGGCCATTGTTCCCAAGGTAGCTTTAATAAGGACTGAAACCAAGACATGTCACCATTCTGAGGTCATGTGAAGCTCTTCAGCTCAGTACATCACCCACAAGTATCAAATAACAGTATTCAGGCAACAACACTCATGCATTCAAAGGCTGTCTATGAGAGACACTGAACCCAAACAACCTATGTGTGAGTATCTGGGAAATGTGTATCAATGGATTTGAGGGCTACCTACATGTATTAAAGGAGTCTCAGAGGAAACTGGAGAAATATCTCTTGTAAGTCCTACAGGGAAAATATACATGCAGCACTTATTTATTTATTTACTTACTTATTTTTACGTGTTGCGCTATTACTGTATACTTACTTATAAATACTCAAAGACCATATAAAGACATCATATTGGATAAAAACACCTCATATACATTCTGCGATTCTTTATGTAGATTTCCTGGGTTTTTTTTTCCTGGACTATATTCTGAATGATATGGTGAGGGGAGGAACCAACAAAAGTGACAACATATTTGGTTTGCACTCTGTGTTGTGAAGATGATTGTATTATATAAAGAGAGGATATAGTCAGTAAAGGCCTGAGGACATAGGAACATTGGTAGAGTTCTGATAGCACACAGGAAGTATTGGGTCCAAACCCAGCCCAGCACACCAGGGACTGAGCAGTACTCTTATAAAGTCTTATAAAAGATCAGGATGTCAAGGTCATGTTCTTCTTTGGCAATAAAGGCAGTTAAACCTGATATACTTTAGACTCTGCCTGTGAGATATTACAGGAAACCTCACACCCCAGAAAGAAATTCCTCAGAATCATTGTGAAGAAAAGAGTGGATGACCAGTCCCCAATATCTGATTGAAACATAACATTTGTAAGTCTGTGGTGTAGAGACATTCGTATTATAGCAATGTTCATTGAAGAGTTTTACAACTTCAGCATCTTGGATAGTGATGATCAAAAGTCACAAAATGGTTTTTTGAGGGAAGTTACTTGCGGGGCATCTGATCACATACCTGTGATGTAGCACTTGGAAGACTGAGATAGGAAGATCTGGAGGCCAGCCTGGATTACATACTGAGTTCCAGGCCAGCCCCAGATATGTATCCAGAACCTGCCAATACTCATAGACAGACAGGCTACAACAGCTGGACAGGAAGGCAGACACAAAGACAGAAAGACAGACAAGAAGAAAAAAGTAAGGGACAGACAAAGAAAGACAGAAAGCAAGAGTAAATTTAATCAATCTAAATTAAAGAACATCTACTATGAAATATGGTCTCCAGGGCCAGTTCTGCTAACAAGGCTGATACAATTGTGGTTTTGCTGATCTAAAATGAGCTCCCTGATTTCTCATGGGATGTCTGAATCACTCAAGTAGTTTGAAAACTTTAAAGTTTAGTTTGTAAATGCCAACAGTAATAATTGACTGGAAAAATATGTTTGTGTTGCCTTAGATACTTTGTATTTTTGTGAAGACACCTTGATGGAGGCAGCTTATAGAAGAGCTTGTCTGGGGCCTATACAAGCAGAGGGTGGATAAACACCAAGATGACCACAGTGGGCATGTGGCAGCAGAAAGGCAGGAATGGCACTTAAGCAGTACTCAGTACCTACTGAGAGTTTAGAACTTGAGGCACAACCATGAGGCAAAGAAAGAAAGCTAAATGGGAACAGTATGGCAAGGGCCTTTGAGACCTCAAAGCCCACCATTGGTGATACATGTCCTCCCACAAGGCCAAACACCTCCAAATCCTTCTTAAACAGATTTATGAACTGAGGATCAAGCATTTAAATACATGAGCCTATAGAGGGGATCCTTACTCAAACCTTGAGATGGGAACCACTATTTCATTTTGCTAATATCTTCACTTTCCATGTCATGTACAGCAAATGATTTATAGACAAGAAGAGATTCCCTTTATAAGTCACTTAACCAAGAATGCTGCCCCAATGCCAGTGAAAATCTAGGTTGAGACTCAGTTCCTCCTAGCCTCAACACAAGGATTGGAGAAATGAACTCTGTGGCTGGAAATGAGACCTTGGGAACAGTACTCAGTGTTCTTCTAAGAAGCAAAGACAGTCTACAACACTCCCACACAATAAGTCCTTCTGGATCCACAATCACTATTAATCTAATCAACAGTCCTCCCAGTCATAAAGCCTGGACTCTAACGTTCTTCCTAAGAGAATGAAAATTCTTGAATTAATGAAATGCTCAAGTGTAGGAACAACTGGTAATTTGTTTATTGTTTGACCAATAGGTGGTGTTTTCACTATCTACACTGCAATTCAGAACATAAACAATTACACCTTCCTACACAAGAGTTTCAGAAAGACAAGTTCTTTCCCAGAATATAAACACCTGAAATGTTGCCAAGCTGAATAAATTTTCATGGACACAACTGTTTCTTAGCATATCCTGAGTGCTCTTAGAAACATCTCTTCAGAATGTCTGCTCAAGTACAAAGTTCATACCTTAAAAAGGAAAACAATGATTTACTGGCCGTGTCAATGTGATACAGGCCTTGAGTCTTAGCACTGGGAGGTAGAGGCAGGCAGATGTCTGAGTTCTGGGAAAGCCAGGGCTACCCAGTCTCAAAACCCAAATACAAACAAAATGATTGTTTTTAGTGTTGCTGAGTTTATGCTATGTACACCTTGTAAGGAGGGCCTCTGCAGGAAGTAGCGGGTGCTGGTTGCTCTCCAACTGGAGTTATAGGTGGATGGAACCCACCCAATAGAGATGTGAGGTGTTCTGAAACAGAAGCTAATGTTCCCAACTGCAGAGCCATCCTTCCCACGACACAAAGCTCACTACAGACACTCTGCACTTTCAATACAGATTAGCACTAGCTTTGGGCAAGTCCTTTCAGGTCCAAACACACTGCAAAATAAAGAGCACATCTATGAAGATGCTAGAGAAGAATTCTCACTATTCAAAATATCCAAGTGTGCTATACAATAGTGATGTAGGTTCTATCTATGTGCAAAGGCAAGGCTGTATTTGGTTCAAGGTCTTCATAAAATTTGCATGTTTACTTCAGGGCCAAAGAACCTGTGAGGACAGCATAAACTGTTATAGTTCTATTTGAGGATGGGCCACAGATTCACCTGTGGGGGGGGGGGCGGTTTTTTCTCAGCTTGCCTCACATCCTACTTACCTGGGCTGCACTAGTGGGAGAATGCTGGGTAGGCACATGTCCTGCCAATGTACAGTCAATCCAAACAGAAGCTTATGTGTTTACTAACCAAGCAGGAATTTCATCCCGTCTCCAGTGCCCCCACCCCCAGCTGGAACTGACCTGAAATCTTGCTCCTAGAGGACTAGTTTTCATGAAGATTGTCCTCCATGAAGACAAGCTTCCAAACGAGGGAAGCAACCAACAGTCTTACTCAGCTATGATGCCTGTGAGCCACCACAATGATCAGCATGGCACACTAACCCTAAGGGGGCACTAGAGGCACACACACCTTGGTGGTAACCCTATAGCTCTTTACTCAGCTTTCTTTCAGGCCTTCTCAAAGGACGGGAAACATGCCCAGTGCAAGAAACTTAGCCTGCTTCTCAGGGATAGATATATTGAAGAAATTTGGGACAGAATCACTATCCCAAATGGCATACCAAATATTTTCCTTATACCCACAGAGCACAACAATCCTCAGGTCTCATAATGAAAACATCTCTTCACAACAAATCATTGAAGAAAACTACACTTCATCAAAGGGGAGACATGTGGAGGCCAGCGTCAACTGATATATCAAACATTTGTTAGAACCAGAGGGTCAGCCGGGCGGTGGTGGCGCACGCCTTTAATCCCAGCACTTGGGAGGCAGAGACAGGTGGATTTCAGAGTTCGAGGCCAGCCTGGTCTACAGAGTGAGTTCCAGGACAGCCAGGACTACACAGAGAAACCCTGTCTCAAAACAACAACAACAAAAAAAAAGAACCAGAGGGTCACAGACTGTCTTGTGAAATTGTGTCTTCTAGGAATGTCAGAAGCTACATCCATATAGTCTCACAACTTTGACTGCCTAAACATGAACTGAAGAGAACCAGAGTAGACATGCCAGAGTGAACAGGGAATTCCCAGGAGACCTCAATGCTACAAAAGAACTACAGGCATCTAAGAAGAGCTGACAGGGAGATAAGGAAAGCTGATAGGGGAAGAAGAGAGCACAACTGCACCAAAGCTCAGTCCTGAAAACATGCATACAAGAACCACTATACAGACTGGACAGCTTGTATTTCTGAGTGTGAGTGTGACTGTGTGTGTGTGTGTCTGTGTGTGTGTGTGTGTGTGTGTAAGATTGACTAATGACAAGGAGGACATGAGTTAGATAGTGAGCAAGAAGGAGGTGTATATGAAAGGGTTTAGAGGGAGACAAGGAAAGGGTAAGATGATGTCATTATACTATAATATCAAAAATTAAATACTTAAAACAGTCCCCTGAACCACACATTGCATGATGGGAGGAATACTAACAGGAAGAGTGTGCCTACTGGGGAGAACAGAGCTCAAGAAGGGTGAGGAGGATTTTGAGGGGCAGTCAGTTGCTGCTAGGATGAGGATGGTCTGTGGCCCTTGGGAAATTCTTGAGCCATGGAGGTGCAAGAAAAGACATGTCAAGGACAATCCGAGTCCTTGCCTGTTGTACTGACAACTCTACAGGAATGGGGTATCTATGTGAGGTGAACACACAGATATCCTAATAGCTAGATGTAATGGATAAATAGTAGAGGAGGACGAGGAACACTGAGGTCACCCACACAGTTGAAAACTATCCAGGAAGAGACTGTGCAGGTGTTGATTCTGTTGGCAGAAACATAAGGGATGATCCAGTGATGCCCAAAGAAGTGAAGGAGGAAGGAGCTGCTGAGAGAACCATACAGATGCACAAGTACATCCCACCTCTGCAGGCAGCACTTGGCAATTTAAACATCTCTGTGCTTCAGACTGGCAGGCATCCCAGACTGAGTTCTCCCTTGTAAGCTATAGTAGAGCAAGGTGGCAGATGCCAAAAGTAAGATGGGGCAAGTAGCTGTTGGCTAGAAGCTGCCAAAGGCTTAAGTGTCAGGAAGGAATGCAGACAGCAGCTTAGAATCACAGGACAGAAGAAAGACAGCACCTGAAGAAGCATCATGGCCCAGCAGGCTTCACATTAGGTGTAACGAGAGCCTGAGTAGACTAATGACACAAATTCAGGGAAAATGGAACCTTTAAGGAAGAACTTTATCAGGGAAGGCCATGACAAGAACTGAATGGTAATTCATGTGTATTGATGATACAGAACTGTAAATGCTTCCTAACTTATGAACCAAGTTATTTCAAGGTAATTAATTCCACCTTCAGTTCTGTCTTTCTACCCAATTTCATTCTGGTATACCTCAGAGATATTCATTTCTATGAACCCCGACAGTGTAATGAAATTCACACTTCTATGACTGCCCCCACACTTCTATGACTGCCCCCCCCCGAATAACATGTTGTTGTTTAATAACTGAAACTGAGAAGCCCTAGCAAGCCCACTGGAGTCTTTAGACTATGAGCTCCCAGAGGCTCCTCACGTTCAAACTGACTGCCTCACCTTCCCTGAGCCCACCAAAACACTGCAAAATCTCTTGAGCCAGAGGACAGCCAAGGAAGCAGACTGCTGAATTACTATCACTTTGCAAAGGACCAAGGGATGAAGGACATTCATCTGTGAAATTCTGTACATAGGCAGGGGGTTCAACTAGGCTTTCTGGAGACCAGAAGGTGAAATTGGATCAGACTTTGAGCTCTGAGCAGTTTTCAATGGAAAATTAGGTGTACCACACCTCTAGTACACAGGTGGACCTATTTATCTTCAGGAAGCAACTCAGACTCTAATGTGAACTTGAGTAAGAGACTGTATGCCATACTTTGGCATGCTCCATGAATAAGAACTTTAAATGTGTCTACATTGCTATTTGTCTCTCTTTTGCAGTCTCCATGCTTCCATACACAAACGTTCAATGACTGTATCTTCTAAGAAGGTCATTTCAAAGGGGATCCCCTTTGCATAGGATTTCATAATACAACTAGAGACATGGCTTTGGCTCAGAGTCATAGACTCAGAGCCCTCGAATGTCTCCCTCCAGAAGTTCTGTCTTCCAGATCATATGAAGAGATCTAGAGTGACAGAAATGGTCTCATACTCATTTCATTTTTGTTTCTGTAATTAAAACATCCTAACAAATAGCAATTCAGGGGAGAAAGTCTTAATTGTCTTACAACTCCAGGTTCTCAGCTCTTACTGTAGGAAACTCAAGGAAGGACACTGAAAGGATCTCACCTACACTCAAGGGCAGACACAGAATAAGCACAGCAAGCCTTGCTTGCTCTCTTGCTTGTTTCCTTAGAGTTGCTTTTCCTTTTCTCTTATGCATTCTGAATCCCTTGCACAGGGAGTGGCACCACCTGCAATGGGTTGGGTCTTTCTACATGCAATCACAATCAAAATAACCCCCACTCACAATCAAAATAACCCCCACAGACACATCCTAACCTGATTTAAATAATTTCTCAGTAGGACTATTAGAACATCAATAACTTGAACTGGGAAGAAGTGTGCTGAGTAAGGTCACCCTAAGGATAAATACCATATGATTTCTCTCATATATGGGACCTCACTTCAAATGATTCCTGTGATTATCTTGAAGTCCTGGTGGAACCCAAGAAAGTAGACAGAAGCCATTTGATACGGGAAGCTTTTGTGGCAGGTTGGGAAATTGCAGAGCATGGTAGAATAAAAATAGAGAGCAGAAATTCAGGTGTCATAAAGGATAAGTAGTTTGTGGAGTGATGGGGAAACTGGCCATGGGGTAAGGGTGAATCAAAATGGGGTGTGCAGAAAGAAGATATATGGCAACCCATGACCTTCCACCCCAAGGAAACAGTATAGTATGAGGAGGTGGGGGAACACAGGTGTGGAGAAACAATGTGAGTGGAATTCTGGGAATTCAAAGTTTAAGTGGGGTTGGTTGGTGGTGGCACCAGCCTTTAATCTCAGCACTTGGGAGGCAGAGGCATCCTGGTCTACAGAGAGAGTTCTAGGACAGCCAGTGCTACATGGAAAAACCCTGTCTGGAAAAACAAAAAACAAACAAAAAGTTTTAAGCAGAGATGGGAAAAGGAGGTTGAATTTGGCCATGTTTAGCAAAACTAAGGAAAAATGAAGCTTTATGAAACTGTACTAATAGGGAAATGAGGTAATTCATGCTATTTTTAAGAAGACATGTGAAGAAGTATACTGCATATGAGTGGACAAAGTTATACCTGAAAGCCACAAGTCAATAAAAAAAAAGTGTCAGCAAGCACCAGAAATAATTTAGCTTCCTATGGTTGGGCAGCCTCAGAGGTGCCCATAAGGATACAGGCTATTGCCTCTGGTCTAGACCCTGTAATTGACACACTACACAGTTTTGTTAGTGGGCATAGGGAAATCAGTCTTAAAAACTAGCCATGAAACTCTCCCAGCTAGCTAATGTTCATAGTACCTAGAAGGTGTTATGATGGCTGTCATGAAAGAAAATGCCATGTCTTACCCATGGATGGACCCCGTCTGGTATAATACTGGCCTGGCAGGCATGATGAGTCCACTGGTGTAATACTGGCAATTCTGTTTCTGGGGCTAACCAACTGCTCTCCTGATTGGATCTTGAGGATGGTGCCACATGAGTAAGTGTATTCCTGGCACTGTAAACCTGGTCAAACCCTACTGCTATTGAGCCCATAGTTCCTGCATGGTGCTGTGGGGTACTTAGTGCCATTCTGCTAAGTTATTGTGTTGTTACACTGCATTGTAAATACTTATGTTTACATCCACAGATATGCACTACTCTCCACACTGATTAGAGAAGCTTCTAGTTACAAGGAGTAGTGGTCAGTGCAGAAATACATAACTCTCCAAAGCTCTGTCACTAAACAACTGTGAGTGCTCAGCCACAGATGGAACATCTCCACCTGCTTGCCCCTGCCAGGGAACACAGTCAACTAAGAGGTAGAAAGGATGTCAGAGCCAGATTACATGTAGGAACACTGTGAAATGTTGTATGGCTGTTGCACATGTGAACTCACAGTTGTTGTGGTTGTCTGCATAGGACCTGAACAAGATAAAGGCAGATAAATGTCCCAGAAGGGGATTTGTGGCCGAACCTCTAGCTGAGGCACCATTGGCAGCTGATGTTTGCTGGAGAAGAATCACTTCTCTCTGTGTAGATTGCCACTGGTCAGTTACCTGTGACCCCATGGGTGACCCCACAGTTCTGTGCACTTGAGTAGCACTAAGTGGGCATGGTGGTTTAAATAGGAACATACACATATAATAAAAAGGAGGACATGAAGGCTAGCAGGGCATGTGTTGGGAGGCATCCAATGTAGAATGCAGGGAGAGATGGCAGGTGAACATGATCAAGAAATATGGTATCTATGCATGAAATTTCAAAGAACACAAAATAGTATTAAAAAGAGATTCTTCTCTCAGGCTGCTCAATGTCCCGTCAGGATGATGGTTAAACTACCCAGCAAAGGCCACAAACTGCCAATACCAGGAAGAAAGAAAACAGTTTACCAAACATTCCATCAGACACCTGAACTTACCTTGTCGACTAACAAATAGTTATTAATCCAATATTTGGGGAAATCAAACTTCCACAGAACTTCCACAGAAGTTGAACTTAAGTATGTGTGAGGCCCCTAATGCATTTCTCTCGTTCGCCTTATTGCTGTTTCTTCCTTGGAACTTGAGCATGTGGACATCAATTAGTTCCCATGTGACACATAGCGGAGTAGAAGTCTGGCTCTGTACTAGTGTAATCTACACACCTGCCTTACACTCTCTGTGGTCTGTTTTACTCAGTCATCAGGAGGGAAATCCTGGGAAGCCATTGTTCTTTATCAGCAATACAGACACGCATGGAAGCTTCCTGCCTTCGGGTTTGGACTGCCATATCTCATACCTTTGATCCAGGAAGCACATTTACATGTAAAGGTCTAAGATGCTGACCTTGGAAATAAAGGCCAGTATTTATACTTGGGTAACTGTATGCAACAGCAAATTCTATTGCTCAAGACCACTAACTCATTGACTAGGGTAGACCTGGGACCCAGACTCTAGGTACATTTTATCCAAAACCTACCTGTGTTTATGTTCTAGAGGCAGGGATGGTACATGTTGATAAACCTTTTTTCTCTTTCTCAAGAAAGGTAAAAGTGAGCCATACTTACTTATTGCTTGATGAGACTTGTCCAGAAAGACTTTACAATGCCCTCTCCTTAGTATGTTATTCTTCCATTGAAAGCCTGCTATTATAACTACCCAATACTAGCTATTAACTCTAAGATTTCTGGAGTTGAAATGCCAGCTCTTCATCACTAAAGCTTTCCGAAATGCCTTCACACAACACCAGGTTTGCTTTCAATTTTCCAGGGAGGAGCAAGAAGAGGATTGTAGCTAGCTACTACCATGGGGCTCTGTTCTTCAAGTTTATTTCTGTCCTAACCAAATCAGCTGGGGTGTGATTTTTTTCCTCCCCATTTGTGTGGTGGTGAAATTTTTGGAACCCAGTTCCTCCTTGCTGTGCTTAGGAAAGCCTCCTTGTTGACCCTTTCTCTGTTCTATTGCACAGTCAAACCATGCTTGAGACAACACTTAAAACCCTGCTCTGGCTCATAGCCCATGAGAATTCATGAGGGTACCTGGGATGGTTCTCTTGCCATTGTGGGGATGGAAATGTATACCACATTGTGAGCAATGAATCAAAAGGATCAGCTATGTGGCCATAGTTCCTACCTCTACAGCACGAGGGTCCTGTAAGGCCTGGTCCTTCTTAGTCCTCTTCGAACAAGGGGGACGATGGTTGTCCTCATCATTATCATCTGGTCTTCTTTTCCTGAAAACAGTTTTCAAAGGTAGAAGGACATCTGTCATTCAGTAATTGATCTTGGATGCTTAACTTGTAGCCCTGGGCCAATGCCTAAATCTGGGGTTCTTGTCTAGGAAAGAACCATTCAGTGCTGCTCTGATGGACTTCCATTCTGTAGCAGGTGGCACTAGGCAGTGGAGGAAACATGTCAAAAGAACTCTATGTGTGCCCAAAGCCCAAGTTCAATTTCCCCAAATTAGCATCCCAATTTCAACCAGTATTTCAAACTAGAAACAAAGAATTTTAGGGTCAAATGTTAAAACTCTACCTGACCAAGGCTGTTATTATTCATCTGATCCAGTTTAGAGGCGTCTAAGCCCTGGCATAGGGCAACTCTCAAGATACGTGTAACTTCTAGAGCCTATTTGCTCTTATGTCCCTTTAGCCAGTGGCTGGGAACACTGAACTGATACAGACACTTTCTGTGTACTGTCATGCAATCCTGTTGCTATAACAACAATTATTATGTCACTAAACTGCCAGCATCACACCATGGCTGATTACTTTCTTGAAACCATGTCTAAAAAGTGTTTTAATGAAACCAGATATAGTCATTCATGCTTGTATTAGCAGCCCCAGGGAGGATAAGGCCTGAAGATCTATCTGTATTTCTATTGTTACTTAGGCTATTATATTATAAGTCCCAGCCACCTGGACTCTTTTATAGTGAGCCCCTGTTTCAGACAAAAAAGAAAAAAAAGTAACCACCACATTATTCTTCACCAGTTTTGTTGTGGTATTTGCTACTATAATTCATATCTTTCTATTTTCTTTTATCACAATGATCTCCCTCTATAGTCCAATTTGTCAGCAAGTCCACTACCGTGGCTTGTCTGCTCTTGAATTTCCTGTAATTCTCCTGCTTCACCTTCAAGAGTTAACAGTCTACTCACCTGAGTGTAAAAGTTTTGCAGAAATCCTATAATTGATTAGAGAAACATTCTTTTTAACTGCTTAATTAGAAACCATCCTATGTGTTTGGTATTCCTTAGGACTGTAAATTTCCTGATGTCCATTCTTTCGTTAGTCTTCAATCTTATGCTCATCTTTAAGAAACTCAATGTGCTATCAGACTTTTTGAGTATCTTCTCCATTGCCTCTTCCCTCTTTCTATAAGCAGTGTCTAATTGAAAACTGAGAACTGCATGGGAGGTTTAAGCATATCCCTCCCTGGATCTCTTTTCCATGTCAAGTGCTAACCTTTTATAATGAATAAAAATGACAAGAGTGGCTGGAAGAGAAGTTCTCTTCAATACTGACTCACTCTCTTCTACAGGATGGGAAAAATCAGTTCACAGTTGAAAGCTTATCAAACAGTTTCTTTATGGCATAGAAGTTGATGATATAGTTAATGTTGTATTATCTATATAAAGTGTTACTTAAAAAGAAATTTCTCAGAAGCAAATACAAGATTTTTTTCTAGGTATTTCACGAATGCCAAAACAACATCAAAACCTAGTAGCTAGCTTTGGGAATTACAGAATATTTCAAAAAAGACTAGCTTCCCTTCACACAATTTCCTGTCAAATAATTGTGTTCTTAATTAAAGTTGTATTTTAGTACTTTGGCTTCTAACTTCACATATATTACATTTTTCTGAGCCCTTCTATCTCACCACATGATCCAAATCACTAACAATTTAAGCTGACTCCAGATCGTTATCCTGCTCGTTTAAGCTGACTCCAATACGTTATCAGTTAACCTTGAGATGCTTTCCAAAATCTTAGTTGCTATGAACTGACTATGATCCAGGACAGTGTCTGTGTAGAAAGACAGCAAATACACTGAGAGCCAATCAAAACAACGCACGAAGCAACAATAACAGGTCCACCATACTACCCAAATAAATTCCATGCTGTACAGTATTTACTTAAACCTCACATAATGAAGGAAGGCACTTTCAAACTGGAAAGATCTGGGCTCTGTTTACTACCAGCCAGCTACATATGTTTCCCTTAAGTGAACTAACCAGGCTGAAGCTAGTAGTATTGATTTTCAAAACAAAATAGTAAATATTGTAAAATAGTAAATAAAAAATTATATAGAAAAACTGTTACAACATAATGCTATGAGAACACTGATTACACACACATAAGGAAAATACTGAGTATGCAAACGTTTTAGTTCACAACACTCACTGAGCACAAACTACAATAAAGATGTTCTTTTGGGTACTAGGTTAAGATAAGCATATATCTCAGCTCCTGTCCTCACAAGACTGCATGCATGCTGATGGCTGGTTTTGGATCATGAGTTACTGTGTTTTGATTTCCTGTTTTACTGAAGCTTTCAACACTTTACATTTTAGTTTTTAAACAAAAATATGTATAGTGTAAAAAAAAAGTTATTTTTCAAAAATGTAAAACAGAGCTCTAAAGCAGTATGTTAAATATACTTCATGAATGAAAATATCTAAGTTAATTTTGCAGTGTATTATGAAAGTTTAATCTCTCAGCAATAGGACTATGGATAAGATTAGCTTTGTGTATTGTACAGTATAGGCCTCCCAAGTTTTCTAGAGTGAGAACAAATAGTTGCTACAAAGGATGAATATGTTAAAAAAAAAAAAAAAAAGGCCTGTAAACCCCAGGACACCAATGGGCCCAAGAAACCAAAAAGATCTTTCAGAGAAGCAGAAATGCCAAGTTGCTAAAGTATCTAGGCATCCCCATGGCAGAACTGAACATTTGAAAACTCTTAAGGGTTGTGTCTCTAAATGAAGACTTTTTGACAAGACCCTTCCAGAAGGGAGCACTCCTCCACACACACACACCAGAACCTGCATAGCACTGACACCAGAAGAAAGGGCTTCTGCAGCAAAAGGTTCTACATGGCCTTTCCAAAGTGAAGGGTAGGGCGAACAGCAGAGAAGCTGCCATGTGTCTCCAATCTTGATGGAAAATCCAATTTTCCAGCTCTGGAAAATTCAAGAGACTTGGCTAAGGAAGCCAAGAAGTATGAAAGGGAAAAGAACAGATGAATTGGTACTAGTGAGGCCTCCAGTGTAGAAGCCTTTCTTAGTCCCACTTTCAGAACCATGGCAACAGCAACAGGAAGTATACGTGCCACACGAAGCCTAAATAGAAACGGAAAGACAGGAGAGGAATACTACCTAAGACTGTAGGTTCTAGGACTATAAGAACCCAGAGAGGTCACTTCCAGTCTCCACCCTGGGGCCTGCCTAAATATTCCTTCTAAAGCTGTTGTGGCCTGCAGGCTAAGGATCTGGAGCACTGATATATAAAACATACTGCACAATTTATTCCTGTGGTGCCAGAAGTGAGAAGTGTGCCAATCCCCTGGACATATTCCTCCCACTCTGGTGCTTCACTGTCTTCTTTGCAACCCTCAATCTTTAAAACTAACTGCCTATCTTAGTGCCCACAACACCAAGAAAGCCACCAGTGGATCCTCTTCTCCAGGGACATTCTCATTTTCTCCTGCTAAGTCTCCCTGCCTGTGGCCATGCCCCAAGCAGCAGGAAAGGTGGTGTTCCATGCTGTCCTTTTCTTTCATCCTTCTCTCTTATCACCAGTCGTTCTTCTAGTCTTCTAACTCCCTAATGGTCCCACATCATATCCACAACCTTCAACATTCTATAGGTTTCCACTCCACTGGCCACAGTTTTCTTACCATATGCCAGACCTGTAGCTATGAACTCATAAAAACATTTGTGCTGCTCCTTTTTTTCCCCTCCTCACTAATTTGCAAACTCCCCAATAACAAAGTCTGTGTTCTTACTCATCTGCTTATAGTAGCCCTCCATGAGCCCCAACAACAACTCTCAGTATGGTATTCATTAACCAATCCTTGAATAACCAGAAGCAGAGGCTGGTTAAATGGTTTAGTTGGTAAACTGCTTGCCCCAGTAAGCATACTTTGTAACCTCAATGCTGGGATGCCAGAGAGGGTGGTAGTAGGGGAGACAGACAGACTCCTGAAACTCACTGGGCCAGCCAGTTTTGCTAGATGTTCAGTTCTAGGGTCAATGAGAAACCCAATCTCAAAAAATAGATCTCAAGGTCAAGGCCTGCCTGGGCTACAGAATTCATGGTCAGTCTGTGCAGCCTAGTAAGACATTGTCAGGTGACCCAATCTGTCACTTTGTGATGATCAATCCTAGAAGGAGATGTGAAGAGAGCAGAATTGGGAAGCAGAAATGAAGGGTGTGACCTGTGAAGACGTGGCTGTTAATTTCACCTTGGAAGAGTGGGCTTTGCAAGATTCTTCCCCACAAAAGCTCCACAGGCATGTGATGCAGGAAACTTTCAGAAGCCTGGTGGCGACAGGAACAGCAGAACTTTGAAGACGACTACAGAAATTCCAGGGAAAAAATCAAAGACAACCAAATCATAGAGACTCTGAACATAATAATTACTGTGGGAAAAAATTCAGCTGAATTCTAGATACCATTGTGAACAAGAAAATCCTTGTAGAGTAAAACCATATGAAAGGCAGGTATGTGGAAATGGAGATATCCTTTATGTTCATTCATCCCTAAATGTTCACATCGCAACTCCGAATGAAAATCATACAGATTAGGAACAGAAAGAGACAGGGGAATATAAAAAATGTGAGCATGCCTTTAGTTCTCCTCAAAGGTTTCTGAGTCATGTAAGGATTCACACTGAACAGAAACTGTGAAAGTACATGGAATGGGAAAGCCTTCTGCTCTTCTGGTTCCCTGTGAAAATATGGAAGATCACAAGAGAGAGACACTTTAAAGGACAGAATGAGAAGGCTCTATTATCCTAAGACCTTTCTAACAAAGATGACAGCACATAATGGAGAAAATTCATCAATGTTAAATGCCTGGGAGCATATCTGTTCAATAAAGAAATATAAAATAACACACTCTGCTTAGAAATCTTGATTAGAAGAGATACACAAAATCATCAGTTTACCAATAGAGAATAAACAATGGATCAAAACCACATAAAAGTACAAGATAATTTATCATTTATAATAATGTCACAAACCTGGTGACACTCCTCATTCAGTAGAGTGGCACCAACATTAAATAGTATGAAGCATTTGATACAAAGCAATCTGTGCACAAGGCTCCCAAACTTACATAACTTGCAGATGTTCTGAAAGTTTTCAATATACCGTATCTATAAGATACTCACTGTAAAAACAGATCTTATGACTATCCATTTTCTAATTTCATTCTTGAAATAAGTGTTAGGTAAAATAATTCTCTAAGGCAGTGGTTCTCAACCTTCCTAATGCTGTGACCCTTTAATTCAGTTCCTCATGTTGTGGTGACCCCCAACCACAACATTATTCTCATTAATACTTCATAACTGTAATTTTCTGCTATTGTGAATCATGATGTAAATATCTGATATGCAGGATATGATATGTGATACTGGGTTGGGACTCAAACCATGGTTTGAAGATTGCTGTACTAAGGTTTACTTAAGCAGCAGAGTATGAACTTACCAGGTAGTATCTTTTTTAATTTTGTTGTAAACTAATTGCAATTAATGAACATTTGAGAAATTTGATTTTTTAAAAAGATTTATTTATTTTATGTATGTTGGTATACTGTCGCTGTCTTCAGACACACCAGAAGATGGCATCGGGTTCCTTTATAGATGGTGAGCCACCATGTGGTTGCTGGGAATTGAACTCAGGACCTCTGGAAGAGCAGTCAGTGCTCTTAACTGCTGAGCCATCTCTCCAACATGTTTTGTTTTGTTTTGTTTTGTTTTTTAAATTGCTGGGATTTTCCTATTAGCCTCATGCAATAGGTTCAGATTCTCTCTCTCTCCTCTCTCTCCCTCTCTCCCTCTCCCTCTCCCTCTGTCTCTCTCTCTTCCTCTCTCTCTCTCTCTCTCTCACACACACACACACACACACACACACACACACACATACACTCTTTCTTCAGATCAGATGAACCTTTAGTTGGTTTTAATATTACTTAATTTTAGATATATATTTTCTTCAGAATATATTTCTGTATACATTTTTGAGAATTTTTAAACTGTTTATACAATGTTTAAATTAATAAATGTTATATTTCTCAGATACAAAGAAGATTTCTGTAAGGTAACCATCAACTACATCAAGTATACAAGTATTTTTTAAAAAGGGCTTGGGTTATTAGCCCTCTTTTATAGCTCAGTGGTCAAGTGCTTGCGTAGTATGCATGAATCCTTGGTTCACTCCCTAGAACTGAATATAAAAGTAAAAAGTTAAAAAAAAAAATCCCTCATGTACATGTATATTAGAGGCATGAAAAGACACCAGCTCTCAAAGAATTTTAAAGTTTTCATATTAATTAATTGATAACATACTTTGAGAGAGTATATTGGTAGTATTTGAAAGTGAAAAAATTAATGTGATATATAAAACACACTGAAATAAGATGTTTATGAGCACTTCAATAATGATTATTTCCCTTATTATTTTCTGTATGTTCCAAATTACAATAGAAATGAATTGCCAAGTTAGCAAGATGGCCCAGTGGGGAAAGGTGTCTGCCTCCATGGTGTGGACATGAATCCAATTCCCAGGACCCATATGATAAAAGGAAAAAAACAATTCCCAAAACATGTCACCTGAATTACACATGCATATGACAATGTGCAGATACACACACACACACACAATTTTAATTTTTAAATGTATTTTATGTGTATGGATGCTTTCCTGCCATGTCATTTATGCACCACATGCATTCTTGGTTCCAATAGAGGCCAGAAGAGGGCACTAGATATCCAGAAACTAGAGTTACAGATGACTGAGCAGTCATGTAGGTACTAGGAATCAAACTTAGGTCCTCTGAAAGAGCAGCCAGTAGTCTTAACCAATGAGCCATCTCTCCAGACACATTAAAAAAAAATTTATAGTACAAAAAAAAACCATAAAGTCAGAGAGTGAATGTGTGCTGAGATCTCCTCAGAAGATTAAGCAAGGAGTACTAGCCCTATCCATCTAAACAATGAAATCAGGCTACCAGAAGACAAACGAATGCAGATCTAAAACATTTTTACCATGCAAAAATAGATGCCCTCTCTAAGTGTGGAATGGTAGAGCTGTGATTAGTGAAGCTATTACACATTCTCATTCTCTCTCTCTCTCTCTCTCTCTCTCTCTCTCTCTCTCTCTCTCTCTTTCTCCTATACCCCTCTCTCTCCCTCCCCCCCTTAATCTCTCTCTTCTACTTCTCCCTCCCCTCTCTCAATCTCTCTCTCTAATCCAGAATAAATGAGTTTGCAGAGAGGAAGACTAGAAGAATACACTCTACATACACTACCAAAGTCCACATGGAAAAAATAAGAGACTGTAATAAAAAAAAAAAAAAAAAACCCATACTATGCAAAATAAAGCCCCAATCCTCCAAGCTTCTAGTCTGCCTCCCAGCTTCAGCCTACTTCTTCCATTGGAAGTGTATTCCTTTCTGATAAACTGCATCTATTTCTGCTGTCACCTTCATTCCTTTGTTCGTTTCCTCACTGAAACATAAGAACCTGGAAATCCCAGCAGATGGCCACAAAACCCCAATTTCCACTGCTATCACAGGTGCCTGTAATCTCAGCACTGGGGAGACTAAGGATCCCCAGGAGCTCAAAGTTAGTGTGGACTATATAGCAATTATCAGGTTAGCCAAGATTACATATGCATAGCAAGACATGCTTCATATAAAAATAAGGGATAACTACTACTATACATAGTAGCAAATACTGTCGATATCAACAAGAATATACCCACAGCCAGATCACAAGCTAAAAAAAAAATCTCTTGACTATTTATGCAAAGCACCATCTACCTGAAACAGGTATTTATTTACTGCTTTTAACAAATATAATTCTGGAGACAGCACATCACATATGTGGAGTCAGTTATCAATAGCATCAGGAAACATGAAAGAGAACATAGCCGGCGGTGGTGGCGCACGCCTTTAATCCCAGCACTTGGGAGGCAGAGGCAGGCGGATCTCTGAGTTCGAGGCCAGCCTGGTCTACAGAGTGAGTTCCAGGACAGCCCGGGTTACACAGAGAAACCCTGTCTCAAAAAACCAAAAAAAAAAAAAAAAAAAAAAAAAACCAAAAAAAAAAAAAAAAAAAAAAAAAGAAAGAGAACATAAAGGTTTACCAATAGCCATTGTCAGTCTCTAGACAACACACTGGCTTAGAGGATGCTTTTTGCCCTGGAATCCAAGGATAAGTAAAAGACACACCCAATTAAGAATGTCAAACAGCAAGAGCAAAGATTTTTTTTTTTTTTTTTTTGTAAACTGTAGAATTTAGAATACTGGCCACTCTTCCAAAGGACCAGGGTTCAATTCCCAGAACCAGTATAGCAGCTCACAAACTCCAATTCCAGGTAATCTGACACCCTCACACAAACATACATGCAGGAAAACATGAAATAAAAATATATTTAAAAAAGAAAGAAAACTGCAAAGATTCAGAGTTTTATGAAACATTACATGCATAAAAAATTATGGAGAAGAAATGCTCCTGTAGTCAACAAATGCTGGTGCTGAAGATAGACTACTAGACATTGTTCTGTGACTGTCCTGGTTGGGGGGGGGGGGTAGGGGAAAGGGGGAAGGTGGGGGAAGGGGAGGGCATAACTTGTAAAGCTCCTGTCCTTAGGAAAAAATTCTTTGTTGTTTAACATTTACATAAAATTCAAGGGTTACTTTTGTGTTTTCCAAATCAGGTCTGAAAGAACTTTGTCAACCCTGTTGCTCATTTACTAGGTAGGACCAACCCACCATAGGCTAATTAGGTATGTGTATATTATGGTAATTTGCAGTAATTGTATGGTTAATGGGACATAAAGCAATAATTCAGGTTTTGTTTTAGTGTGCAAATATGGGTGTCAGTATGCTTTAAATATAAATGCATGGAGAAAACCTCCAAAGCAAGAATCACCCAACAGAATTAATAGTGATCATGGGGCGATGGGACTGTGGCTAAAAACTGTTTTTATTTTGATCTTAGTCATTCTGATGGGTGTAAGATGGAACCTCAGAGATGTTTTGATTTGCAGATCCTGGATGACAAGGACTTTGAACATTTTTTTAACTGCATCTCAGCCATTCAAGATTCTGCTGTTGAAAATTCTCTGTTTAGCTCTGTACCCCATTTTTTAATGGGGTTATTAGTGTCTAACTTTTTGAGTTCTCTATAAATTTTGGATATTAGTCCTCTCTCAGATGTACTCAATGGGGGTAACCTTAGCTGTGACCCACTACATTGAGAATAAGGAACCTGAAGAGACCACACCTCCTGTAGCCAGGGGAACCCCAGTGGAACAGAGACATCAACACACACAAAACTTTCAACCTAAAATTTATCCTGTCTACAAGAAATGAAGGCATGGAGGATGGAGCAGAGACTGAGGGAATGGCCAACCAATAACTGACCCAACTTGAGACCCATCCCATGGGCAAGCACCAATCCCTAATACTATTAATGATACACTGTTATGCTTGCAGACATAAGTCTAACATGGCTGCCCTCTGAGAGGCTCCACCCAGCAGCTGACTCAGACAGATGCAGATACCTACAACCAAACAGTGGATGGAGCTTGGGAACTCTTATAGAAGAATAGGAGGAGGATTGTGGATCCCAAAGGAGATAGGAACTCCACAGAAGACCAACAGAGTCAACTAACCTGGACCCTTGGGGCTCTCAGAGTCTGAACCACCAACCAAAGAGCATACACAGAGTGGATCTAGGCCTCCTCACTTTTATGTAGCAGTTGTGCAGCTTGGTCTTCATGTGGGTCCCGAACAACTAGAACAGGGGCTATCACAAAAGCTGTTGTCTATTTGTGAGATATGTTCTTCTAGCTGGGCTGCCTCGTCTGGCTTCAGTGGGAGAGGAAGAACCTAGCCTTGCAGAGAGTTGAAGAGGGGGGTTGGGGGGTGGGGATGGGGAAGATACTGGGGTTTCTCTCCCTCAGAGGAGAAGGGGAGGGGGAAGGAGGAAAAGGATTGTGGTAAGGTGTGACCAGGAGAGAGGCACTGAGCAGGATGTAAAGTGAATAAGTAAAAAGTAAAATTGTTTTTTTTTTTTAATTTTTAATTAATACTCCCAGAAAATGTCTAGAATGCAGTGAAATAAAATCTATTTGCAAAGGTGCATAAACTGCAAGGCCAGAAGGAAAACAGAATGAGTTCCTAGGCTGCACCACTAAAGCAAGGGCAACTTGGAAAGAACAGGGCTTTGTCCAAGACGCAGGGAGTTGTTTGGAGGCAATCTTGAAGTTGGTAACTTAATCTCCAGCTCCAAGACAGCAACTTTTTTAAAAAGCCTGCATACTAGAAGGAGGCTCTATAGTGGGGATTTTTTTTTTCCACGCGCAAAGGGAAGGTGCAGAGTATCTGG
The DNA here is from genome assembly GCA_021653895.1 of Mastomys natalensis. Classification (NCBI taxonomy): domain Eukaryota; kingdom Metazoa; phylum Chordata; class Mammalia; order Rodentia; family Muridae; genus Mastomys; species Mastomys natalensis. Next base: position 75,914 of record JAJTUV010003438.1, on the reverse strand, counting down.
AAATACTGTCATCTAAGGGTTGGAGAAATGTACAATAAGCATTGACATCAGAGAAAAAGTCCATCTTTTCCTAGAATTTCTGCTACCAGACAATTAAATAAAAATGAAAAAGTCAACCTACTGAGACTGACCAGACAGACGATACCGGGAACTCACACCTGCCCAAATAGCTAAGCAGTCTGCACCAATAATGGAAGCCTTCCTTAGTTTCGCTCACAGACACATAACAGCAGCATAAGAAAGTCCCTACCACATTTGAAAGATGTTGCTCCTTGTAGTATAGTCCTGGCAAATTCCAAGCCCGTGCACAGGAGTCCTGAGAGGCCCTGCTACTCTCCTTTGAACGCTGTGGTTCTCTGCTGGCCAAGGAATACAACCGCTGAGGCAGAATGGGACTGCTGATAAGTAGGACCTACTGCCCAGGAGGCCACGTGAGAGGTGTGCCAGTCCTTGGACATACTCCTCCCACTCTGCCCAGCCTTTGATACTTATTCTCACGTGGCTGCGCTCACTGTCTTCCCTGCAGCCTTCATCCCCTCTAACCCTAAAGGCCCACCTCATGGCCCAGGACACAATGCAGACAGCCAATGGAGCCTTCCCTCCTAGGGACCCCACTTATTCCCCTCCAAAATCTCCTACTGGTGGTTATGCCCCAAGCATGCTACTGTCCAGTTCCACCAAGCACTCCTACTTACATCTCTGCTTCTGGACAAGTATAAGAATAATAACAAAGCTTTCTTAATCATTTTAACTCAATTCTCAAAGAAGTCAAGGGTGGCAAAAAAAAAGGCACATATTCACTTAAGGGGGTCTTAAACAGTACTGTGAGCAAACAGGGCCCCATGAAGGATAGAACTTAGCCCAGGCTAAGAAACTAACCTTTCCAGTCCAAGCTCCATCAGCCTCTCCTATTTTCCTGAAAAACAAATAATCCAACAAACAAAAGTCCTTTTGTTCTCTGGCTGTTTCTTCAGCTTTAAGAACCAGAGGGTAGCACCAACTAGGTGGGAGAGTTTAAGAGAAAAACCCCTTTCATCTACAGTGCCTTCTCATCCCACCAGACACCCATTCCCCAAGAAAGTTTCTTACACTTAAAACTGTTTGAAATCTACTGGTATCACAGTCTCTCTAAGCTTTCCTCCCAATGTCCCAAACAGAAAAGACAATGGACAAAAAAAGAAAGAAAATGAGTAAACTTAACCATCCCTAGGAGTGCCTCTATGTACACCCAGAAGTAACCACTATGCTAACTTAGTCTGTAATACTGATAAGCTGCTACCCAGGCATAAATTTATCCATGAGATATTTAAAAAATCATCTTTTTTCAAGGTAGTATATCTTTGCTTGCTACCCTCTTAGACTCCCTACATCATATCTGCATTTATCACTGAAAAACAAATCTCTACAGAGTTGGGTCGTGTTCTTTTCGTGTGATTGTGTATAGCTTATCTTTTCCAAACAGCACAAGATGTTTTTTTCTAAATTCAATTATCTGACATCATAGATTATAGAATGTTGTAGCAGAATTCCTTGTCTGCCATTTTGAAGATGTAAGGAAAATTTTGCTCTCCCTAACGGTGTGCTTCTAGAGCTGGTGGTCTTATGTGGCTAAGACTGAGTATATATGCTTCTAAGAATCAAAACCCACAAGCTTCCTGATGTAATAAAACACCAGAACACATGGTCAGCAGTAGAACCTGTGTTATAACATGACCAGCTGATCCCAAGAAGGGGACCTATGTGTTCTATTCCCTGCAATCTTAGTGTGGTAAGGTTGTTCAGAAATATCTACCTCAAGGAATTGTGATGTGAAATGGGGGAGGATTCATATTAACTGTTTCTTCAACTGAGAGACACGGAGGAGAACCCTGAAATGGACCAACAATAGTGCTGAACCATTGTAGCAGTTTACATAGGTTAGGGAGTCAGGTATGCAACCATAATCTTTGATCTGTCTCAGATTATAAATTTGCACACAGAAATATCTGGAGTGCATGGCTGACAGAATGGTCCTGGAGAAATGTTTGGGTTGTTTTACTGTTCATTTATTCATTGTTTGTTGTTGTCCCCCAGCCCTTTTTGGCATAACTGGGTACTCAGCCCACAGATTTAATTGTACTGAGCAAATACAAAGCTACTTCCAGCTGCAATGTAATTAATTAATGTAAAATTAATATCACATGTAAAGTCTTAAAAATACATTTTCACAGAGTATTAATGTACATAATAATGTACAGGTCTTAAATGTATGAAAAGGCACTGAGTCATAAATAACTTAAAAGACATTTTTAAAAAACGAAGACAACAAATTCAAATCTCAACATAGTAACATTTTGAAGGTTAACAGTAATCTCAGTACACAATGGTGCAGATACTGGCAAGGTTTTTGGTCAAAGGAGTTTTGCAGTATCTGTCCACTTGGCAGAAAGCCACAGAAGACACGTTGTTTAAAATAAGGGCAATGATGTCCTAACAATGTTTGTCATAGCATTATTTTTTCTTTGTCAGACACAATGAAGGAACTGTTAATCATGTTATAGGAGATAGATATGATAGACTTGGGAAATTTGAATTTTAAGAAAATATAAATGGTAGGCTGAAGTGGCATATATATTTAATCCCACCACTCAGGAGGCAGAGGTAGGCAGATCTGAGTTCAAAGCCAGCCTGGTCTATAGACTGAGTTCCAGGATAGCCAAGGCTACACAGAGAAATCCTGTCTCAAAAAAGAAAAAAAAAGAAAATATGCTAATTACATAATAGGAAAAAAAACTACTTCATAATCTATTACCACAATTATGTAAAAATGAATGCAATATGCAAAACACATTAAGAAAAGATTACACTTTTTCATTTATTCTCTTCCATATATACCAAAGTGACTACAACAGAAATGAATTAGAAAGTCAGGGTGGTGACACTTCTCTGATCCCAGAACATGGGAGGCTGAGGCAGAAGACTAGAAACAGACTGAACCCCACAAGCTTACCCTATTTAAAAATAACTAACTAAACGAGCAAACAAAAGACACTGCCATTTCATCACATGAAATTAATGATAAATTAATAGTGAATATGTGAAAAACATTTCTTCAGCAGGTTTTGTAAACTCCACACCTACTGGACAGGATCAAAGAAGCAGTCAGCCTTCTCCATGGGGACAATGAAGTAAAACTGCCAGATGATAGAGAAAGCAAGTAGAACTCCTGTGGGTCTTCTGTCAGTGCTGACATTCCTTTTAAAGTGGAAATGGGAGAAGTTATGGTTAGCAGAGCTACCACTCCCAGCCATGCCTTGTATTCATCTCTTCCTTTGATAAAGTTGTCAGCTCCAGAAGGTCCAAGACAACTGCCAGCTCTGCCCTCATGGGTGAAGGTTAAATTTATGTGCATGTATGGGCAGCTTTGATGAATCAGGATCTGTGGGGCCCAGTCCTTCTAGTGAGAGTATAAAAAGCATGTAATTGTGCTAAATTACCACAAGGGATATGGGGAACAGACATATATTGGAGTCCTAGAGGGTAGTGAGTTTAACAAGTAGTTAGGAGACTATTCAAACGTGTAGTTAACTAGAATTTTTATTTGGGGTTTTCAAAGCATTTTGATGAGGACTTCCTTGGAATAGTGGAAAAATGAAAGGAGGGAGCTAAAACTGAGTGGCTCTGGAAGGAGTACTAGATGGGACTGTCAGCTTTGCACAGAAGACTGAAACAGTGGAACATAGGCACATAGGCGTCAATGCTAGGAGGGAGGCAGCAGTATTTCAGTGGTAGCGCATATACCTGAATGCTTCAAGCTCTAAGCTCCACCCCCAGCAGAGAAGTGGGAGGTAGGGTAGTAATAATAATTATATATCTGGAAATCACAACCATAATTTAAAAGGAAAACATTCAGAATATATGTGTCACTGTGGGGTTAATTTCTATACCTGCAACATTAAATCAATTTTTCAAAATGTATACATAATGATGAGTGCACAAGAAAAGAAAGTTCACACAGAATGGGAATTAACTTTCATGCAAAATGTACTCATAAAATAAAAAGGTTGGACTTATGTAGTTATAATATTATCAAAATTAAATGTAATTAATATAAAAAATTTGGACTTGTGAAGCCAATAAATCTGCTTCTAGAAATATAAGACTATATGAAAATATTCTTTGTAATTTACAGAAGAAGTATCTTTGAAGAATGTATTAAGATTTTCCTCCTTGATTCAGTTCACTCAAAATTACAGTGCTCTTCCTACTGGAAGGCAGGAATGAGAACAGCAAAAGGTTACATTTAAGGAAATTTTATCATACCCAGACTCAAGTAAATAAATAAATACTAAATAAATAAAATGCTGGTTTAAAAATCTCTCACTACTATGAATGTCAAGGCAAATAGTAGAGATAGCAATAAGGTGACATCTAGTAGAGAGGACTCAAACTAAGAACCTGTTGCACTATTTATGCAGGCTATCAACACTGAAGCACATATTAAAAGCATCACCCTTCATATTTGTGGCAACTGTGGCACACAGATGTGGACTCACATGCTACATTATACACTCTTTTATAGAACACATTTTGGTGCTAAATACAAGAACAAAAGACACACTGGGAAGGAATGTAAACCTGGAAATAAAGGTAGTTTGAAATTTCAGTAAGGTACTTATTACATAGTAAGAAAAGGCACATAGGAAACTGTTTAAGCACTACAGGATATTATGAAATGTCACACTGTATTTGTACACAAAACTGCCCTGCCGAAATCAAACACTAATTCATATACACAACATATTTATTTAGAATACATTGCTAGCCACTTTATGTGCTCAAAAATCAATGGTGAGTAAAAAAAAAAAAAAAAAAAAAAAAAAAAAAACTAGTACAGATCTTGTCCTTAGCAATAATACTTTTATAACATTTGATATTGAGATGGGGGCTGTGGGTTGTTTGTATTTTTTCACATCAGTTATTAAATAATTTTGTCACACTGAAGAAAATCTTCAGGTGACAATGTGACTCAGCAATTACACATGTCAATGGAATTTTCTCTTATTTTCTAAATAAGTTTTTAAGATGCTAAAGAAAAGGTATAAATATGCATCCCAGTATGTTTAAAAGACCCGTATCGATTAGAAAAACCTCTGAGACAATTACCATAAAAATGCAATTAATGGTGACCACTGGGTGATGGGACTGTAGGAAAAAACTGTTTTCATTAACACTTTACAGAAAATATCTAAACGGAAGTGAAACAAAGTCTATACTGAAAGAACACATTGATAAAGGTCGACAAACCCCAGGGAAAGCAGAGGGTAGAAAAATAAGGCTTTTCAGAGAAGCTAAAATACAAGTAGCTACAGTGTCTAGGCTGCCTCCCAACAGTAAAGCCAACTTGAAAAATAAAGGGATTTGTTCCAAGGCTGTGAATATCAACAAGGTAAACTCTAGAATTTATTAACTCAATTGCCAGTTCCAGACAGGCAGAAATCCTACTGGGAAAAAGGAAGGGGAGGGGAGGAGAAAGGGTAAGAAGAGAAGGGAAGAAGGAAAGGGAAAAAAAGCCTCTTTAGTTTAAAAAGACTCACAGTATTTTTTCAAGCACATAGGGCAGAAGAGAAGGGGCTGTATGGCACAATACTGCCATCTAAGACTTTAAAAAAACAGACAGGCACCCACATCGGAGGATCGTCCATCTTCGGAGGATCATCCATCTTTTCCGCTGCTTTTCTGCCCACAGCCATAAGATGAAGGCTGGGAAAGACAGGTGAGATGAACAACACACAACGCACTCAAACCTGAGCAGGGGGACTGGAGAACCATTCAAACAAAGGAAGCCTCTTTTAAGTCCCGCCCGCGGAACCATGGCAACAGCAACAGGAAGTCCCTACCACATTGGAATGATGAACTCTTCTTAGGGAAGGATTGGCTGGTTCAGAGTCTGCACGCATATGCTGGGGAGGTTGCTGCCAGTGTGGCTCGAGTCTTCTGCACTTTCCTTCCAATGCTGTAGTTGCCTGTTGCCTAAGAGACGCGGTTGGTGATGTCCAGAACCTGTTCCCGACAGCCTCCTGCGTCTCACGCTCAAGACGCATACAAGGACATGCTCCTCCCACTCACCCAGCCTCGAACCCACTTCTGACGCACTCACTATCCTCTCGGCCCTCACTTATCAGAATCTAACTACCCACAGCAGTGTTCACGACACCAAGCAAGCCTCCACCGGAACCTCTCATCCTTTGGGGCTTTCCCACCCACCGTCACACCTGAGCAGCAGGGAAGAGCGTGCCTATAGGTCCAATAATGGATAGGCCCCCTTCCTGTATCTGAACTCTCAGAGGCAATGACAAGAAATATCATAAAAGCCTTCTGAATTATTTTAACTCTATCCTAACATAACCGGGAAAATCATATTTTGTAACAAAAACAGGTTCCATTTTTTAATGGAACTGTTTACCACCTTTTTAAGGGCAAGTTTGCCATTTAAAAAATAAAAGGCAGGCAGAAACACACAGTTCTTTACTTTTCCTGGGGTCTCCTGGGGTACAAGGCAGGGCTTGGGCCAGGGTCTAAGAGAATTTCCCTTCCATCTTAGCTCCACAGTCCCTTTCTTTTGAGGCAAGGTGATAAGAAATTTGCTTCTGCTTCTACTACTTGCTCCCTCCATGCACTGCACTCCCCCACTCTAAGCTTTTCTTTCTACTCTCTATCCTAGACAGGCAGAAAAATAATTTGAGAATTTGGATATTACAAGAATGAGTAAACTCTACCATCCTGAAGAGTACCAGCCATTCAAAAGTAACCTGTAAGCTTAGGCTACAACACTGATATGCCTTCACATTAAGAGAATATCTGAAGAAAAATTTTCACTTTAAAGGTTTTTTTAGTGCCATACCATATCCTACCTAGACAGTATGGTGGTACATAGACTGTAACAGCACTGAAAACTACTAAAGTCCATAGATATTGGAGTCCTTTCAGTTCAGGTGAAGGTATATATATGTTAAATTTTCAAATAGTAAGCTCATTATGCTTTTTCCAGTATGCAGTTCCTAATGGCAAGTAGGCTACGCTATTTTGTTACAGCACCCTTTCTGATTTAAGGTGCATGAGGAAACCTTTATTTCTAAAGCCATAAAGTAAAGTAGCAAAGGCCCTGTACATCTATCCTCAATAAGTCAATTAAACAAAGTAACAGTAAAAAGTGGAAAGATTTGGTTACTGCAGTCACAGAGGGCACAGGAGCACAGAATTCCAGTGATCTGCCCCCAAGCCCATCTTCCAGTGCATAGAAGTGACATTTAGGTTTAAATAGAGGGCAAAAACTATGCATAAGTAAGCTGTCCTGGTCGTGGTGTGGTCCCAGCCTTAACAGTTTAGGCTCTTACAAGGTTAGTCTGACAAGTCATCAGAACTGTAGGAACTCTAGGTTCTCCCTCTGGCTGGCACTGGGCTTTGGGATTTTAGATCCCCAGAATGAGATTCCTGGAGACATTCCAATTCCTTGAGGTCCATTGTTCAACAATTAGCCAAAAGGAGCAAATGTTTAGTATCTCCTTAAGATATCTTCATCCCTACCTGGACACTTAGACAAAGAAATATCAGATTACTTAGGACTGAAACTTGCTGTTTCCCAGGAGGAAAGTATATGTGCTCTGTCCTTGTCTGTAATCTTAGTGTGGGGGGATCGTTCAAATGTATCCAAGGCAAAATATCACAATGTAAAAATTAAACTAGTGACTCAAATTCAGTATTTTTTGTGAAACGGTCTCAAGTAGTCCATGCTGACCTCTGACGAGCTACACAACTGGCTACCCTGAATTCTGGATCCTCTTGCCTGGACCTCCTAAATGCTGGGATTACAGGTATGTCCCACCATACCTGGCTGTCACTCAAATGTAAATTGTTTTTTCAACTAATATGCATATGAGGCTAGACAAGAGGCAAGAGGGTAGTTTATCTAGGGCAGAGAATGGAGTCTGTGATTCTACTGGGAACCGCCCCAGGTGTCTTTTTGAGTTTCTGAGAGCAGTTTTCCACCACCTTTTAAATATTTACTTATGAGGATTTTCCCTTTTTGTCACTTTTCCCTTTTTATTACTTTTTGCTGAGCTGGGGATTGAACCCAAAGCCTTGAAGTGCTAAGCAAATGCTCTAACACTGAATTTATAGTCCGATCACAAAATACTCATTTTAAATTAACAGTATATTATATGATATCTTGTATGTTCATCTTTTATATAAAATGTATATGAAAACAGATGTGTAGATCTTAAATAAAAATGTAAACCTTTGATGTAATTTATAGGCAAGTCTCAATTTAGTAACATTTAAAAGGGTAACAATAATCTCAGGGTATACTAATACAGACTCCTGATGAATGTCCTCAAAGGAATTTTGTAAAACGTATCTCAGAACAGTCTCAGCCCCAGCAGGAGCCAAGATATTGTAAAAAGAAACACTTGAGCCCCTGCCTAAGAAATAGGAATTTACCCCAAGAGTCTCATTTTGGGAAGGGAAATGCTGAACCCAGGTGCCAGCCAGAGAGGGAGCTTGTCTCCTTGAAAGAGATTTTGCACACTGCTGACAGTTTATACGGATGACCTTGCAGACCTGACAGGGATGTGTCAATGATGAGTAGGATCGTACATCTGCTTAGTAATACAGAACTCTTGCCTTCTACTGAATCCTAATGTCAGGACCTCCAAAATGGGGATAGCTAGACCTCTTTATTTGTTCCTCTTTCCAATGTGGCCACACTGAAATCTTCAGTTACCTGTCTCTCTAATTGGCTTATTGATAATAGATGATTGGCCGAGCCTATCTTAGGGCTGCTAAAACCAGGCTGCTGTAACCCAGCAACTCCCAGAAATATGTCAACTTGTAGAACTGAACATGAGAATTATCATCTCAAATGTGGATAAGGATTTATTAACAATATTTTTTGTAGAGTAATAGAAAAAATGTCTTCCCAGTGGGAAATCACTCTGCATACTTCATAATTAAGAGATTAATGAAGAAAAAGCTCTTTATGGCACTTGTCCAGCTCTGGCTAATGCTCAGAGGATCTAGCCAAAAATTTTGTTTTTGTTTTTTTTAATAATTGTTAGCCAGGGTCATCTTGTCCACCTGGCAGAACTGTGCTCTTCCTGATGAAAGCAGAGGGGAAAGCATGGCAGACCAAGACCTAATGGTTGTAACCCTGCACTGCCCCCTTGGAGGCATGTCCTTTTTAATAGCTGGTTCTAAGTCAGGGTTGTCCCCTTTTGTTATAAGAATGGAGCCTAACTGGAAGTCAATCTTGGTGAATGAATATTAGCAGAAACTTTCCCAGCAACCTGAAACTTCAATAGTGATCTAGACTCTCCTTTCTCAGTTTCCAACAAGTCATGTTAATACACTAGTTATCTTCCAGTTTTATTGGAAGGCAGCACTCATTTAGCTAAATTCTCCTCTGTGCCATTTAATACTTCCTAAGCAAGCTCCCTAGAAAATCCTTTATAGTATCAATTTTTACTACTTTGAGTTTCTCCTGCATCAGTTACAGTGTATTTTTTTCTATTTCAGAAACAATAGAGGACATTTTAAGTATTTTATAAAGGATAATACATGCAGAAGTACTGGATTCTGTGTTTCAACAAAATACACTAATTACCTAATAATAAACTAAACAACTTCAGAATTCAGTGAGGTACTATATTACTTCAAATACAAAAAAAAGAATATGATATATAAAACATGTTGGAAGTATGGAACCTATTACAAGGGATTTGTGTAAGTAGCTGGGTCACGGTTATTCTTTTCCCTTCTATCTTGTCTGTGTATTCCAAAATGACAATAGATATTTCCTGTTAGGCTAAATATGATGGTACAAGCTCTAAATTATACCTCAAGAGAGACTATAAGGATAATGAGACTTCTAAGGCAACTTGGCTGAATAGCTATACATTGTCTCAAAATAATATACCAAAAATATATAAAATGCCATTTTAGAGTAAGGGATTAATGATGGAGTGAAGGCATGAGGAAAAATGGCTTTGTAAACTCCTACAATCCACTGGATAGCCTCAAGGGGGCAGTTCGGCCTCTTCGTGATGACAATCACAAAGTCAGGTTGTTGATGGACATATAAAAGAAGTATAATTTATGCTGGTCTTCTCTGAAAAACTGATAACTCCTTTAAAGTGGAAATAATAGAATAATAGTGGTTGGTGAAGCCACAACTCCCACTGTTAATGAATACAAAACGATTCACAATGGCTAAAATAAGCAAAGCCAAAACGAGACTGAAGAAAGATTTAGTACCTGCAACATAGAAAGAGAGCACCGGGCTATTTTCAAAGCAATGCCCTCCTGGAACAGAGGGAGCATGAGGATTTTATTCAAGGATGCTATGAATATTCATATAGGGGTGGGCCCATTCCTAAGTATGTCCATTTAAGGTCATTAGAGCACACATCTAAAGAGATGAAAGTGATGAGCAGGAATGCTTCTCTCTAGGCATGCTCAGCTTATACCATTAAGTTCTAGCTGAAAGTAAATGAAAACACTCTGAAGGAACATTAATACAGAAGTCTGCCCTGGACGGTACATGTCTCACTTAGAGGCTAGCACCATCAGTTTTTTCTCTTCATCTCTCTCTTTGATAGTAGCAGAATTTCTTGCCCTCACCATCCCACCCCCAGCAACTCTCGGTCCTTCCACCCAATCTGATGAAGAGAACAATTTGCACAGCCGTCACATGCCTTCCTCATGAACACATGCATGTTCAAGGAGCTTGCTGAATCAGAATATGTGAGGTCCAACATTTCTACTGAGATTATAGGACAGGGTCTAACTAGACTACATTACTACAAGTTGGAAAATTATGAGGAAGAAAAATAGGCAGTAAGAGTCTAGGGCAAGCGGGGGGGGGGGGGGGGGGGGGGGAGAGGTTGTGACGCACGCCTTTAATCCAAGCACTCAGGAGGCAGAGGCAGGGAGGGACAGGGAGATTTCTGTGACTTTGAGGCCAGCCTGTCTATACAGCTACTTCCAGAACAGCCAAGCCTACACACAAAAAAACCTTGTCTTAGAAAAACAAACACATACACACACAGAAAAAAAAAAGAGTCCAAGGCTAGAGATAGCTAGTTGGTTAAAAGTACTTGATGCTTTTCCAGAGGACAATTTCAGTACCCTGCACCAACATCAAATGCCCCACAACTGCTTGTAACTCCAGTTCTAAGATATCCAATACCCTCTTCTGACTACTCCTAGGGGAAATGCATGTACATGGTGCACAGACATTCAGATACATACATATATGCATAAATAATAATCATTTTAAGAGGCCTAGAAATATTTGCCTTCACAGGTAGCAAGTCTAGGAAAACAACTGGGAGTTTGAGAAAAATCACAAATGTGAGTTTTGTTTGGTATCTCCCTAGGTAATCCAGGGAAACTTTACCAGGACACTGGGAAACAGGAAAATTAGGGGTAAAATCCAGTGACAGAACGGTAGACTGGGATGACATTTTAAAAAAAGGATTTATTATGTATATGAACACACTGTAACTGTCCTCAGACACATCAGAAGACATCAGATCCCATTACAGATGGTTGTGTGTGGGACTGCATAAGGGTATCCTGGTTCTTGGCTGGGCATGGGCCTAGAACCCCGAGACTCCAAGGGAGAAACGGCAGGAGTTCGGCTACGTCCCCAGAACTCAGGGTCCAGAAAAGCAGTCCAGTCTCCATAGACCTACATTGTTCAGTCACGAAGGCCATTACAGCCCCTCCCAAAGTGCACAGGTAGAGGGTGTAACTACAGGCCTCGGGCCCTAGAGATTTACATACTAATGAAGGTCAGAGGGCAGAACCAATTAAACATTGCCCCCAGAACCTCCCCCTTTCTCCCTCCCTACTTAACCCAGGTCTGCCCTGAGTTTGGCGGGGGTACATCCAGATCCATCCACCATCCGCCATGACAATAAACCCTTTTGGAACCAAGGATTCCTCGTGTCATTGGGGCCTGCTGGGCCTGCCGCCACCGAAGCCTCCAGCCACTGGAACCTGGGACCTTTCTCCTGTACGAGACACAGGCTGCCTGGAGGCCTCCAGGCAGCCTCCACCTCGCAGGCCCCGGGCCGCTGCCGCGCAGGCCTGGGACCTGCTGCTGCAGGGGCCCCTCAGTTTTTCCCACAGTTGTGAACCACCATGTGGTTATTAGGAATTGAACTTATGACCTCTGGAAGAGCAGTAAATGCTCTTAACCTCTGAGCCATCTCTCCAGCCCTATTGTTGTTTGTTTGTCTTTTATTACATATACAGCATTCTGCCTGCATGTATGCCTGTACGCCAGAAGAGGGCACCAGATCTCATTACAGATGGTTATGAGCCACCATGTGGTTACTGAGAATTGAACTCAGGACCTCTGCTGAGCAAACCGTGCTCTTAACCTCTAAGCCATCTCCCCAGCTCTTTTAGCATGAAGCCTTGAAGAAAAAAAAAAAAAAAAACAGCATTATGGGCATGTCTCCATGGTAGAATGCTTATTTAACATTCTCCATGAACTGGGTTTCATGGGCAGCAGAAAGCATCATAGACTTAGCTACAGAAAAATAAAAACTTCTATTCATCCTTAAATCAGAAGCACAATTAAAGAGCAAAACTCAACAGTGATAGTTACAATGTTTGTGACGCCTGGGTTTCATTTCTGTATCTGTAGCTATTATCTAAGAGTATAATATTTTAAAGTCAATAAATGATAGTGAGGGTATAAAAATACAAGAATTTTTATATAATGGGTATTACCTTTCCTTCAGTGTATAACCAAGGTATACAGAGTATGTTCTTAATACAGTAAGTCTGCTTAAAGAAATATATTACAAACAATTCATTATAGTGAAAATGTATACACACAAAATACTGTTCATTTTATAGAAAAGATATCTTTGAGAAATGTATAAATGTGCTTTTCTGTTTCACACTTCTTTTATGGATTCCTACAAATGACACTGTTCTTTTTCTATCAGAAAGCAAAAATAAGGAGTTAACATATGCGGCATACACGAGCTACGGCAGTTAAAGAGTACATTTGTGGCTGAGGGTCATTTGGCTCAGTTGGTAGGATACTTGCCTGACAGACACAAAGCCCGAGGCTTGATTCTAAGCCACATATAAACTGAGTATGGAGACTCACAGCTGTCACCCCAGCATTTAAGAGGTGGAAACAGAACACCAAGTCATGCTCAGCTACAGCTAGCTTGGGCTACATGACACTCTATCTTTTTTCTTTTTAAAGTACATCTTATCATAGTGTCAATTTTTTTTTAAAAAAGTCTACTCCACATTTTCAGAAATATGAGAAATAACAACACGATATGTAACACTGGTTAGGACACAAGCTAAGAGCCTGTTGGGCTATTATGAAAGCCATCATTTCCTGAAGCAGGTACTAATACCATCTAAAGTAGGAAACATGCCATGCAGATGTGGAGCCAATCACCAAGTGTTTCCAGACACTACAAGAAAAACAGGAGTATTCATCCATGTCCCTGATCTCTTACACGCTACATTGAATATGCTTTGCTAGATGCTTTCTTGTTGCTAAAAACCCAGGTGAAGAATTTTACTTTTAAACTTATGAAGATTCATTTGTATGTGTGTGAACGCTTTGCCTGAATGTATGTCGATGTATCATGTGCCTGCCTGGTGCCCGTGGAGGTCAAAGAGGGAAAGGGAATTGGAATCCCTGAAATTAAGTGTTATGGATGGTTATGGGCCACCATGTGGGTGCTGGAACTTAAACCTGGGTCCTCTACAAAAGCAACAAGTGCTCTTAAACACTGAGCCATCTCTCTAGCCACAAAATATAATAATAATATATTATTAATTATAATAACATATTCAGAGCTCAAAAGAAAGTGTTATGTGGAAAGAAAAGCCACAGTTAGAAAACTGCTCAAACACTATAGAGTACTATGAAATATGTTATATTTTATAACAAATTTTTTAAGCTGGCATGACAGCTCAGCAGTTAAGACAAAGTAATGTTCTTACAGAGGGCTCAAGTTCAACCCATGTTTGGTGGCTTACAATAATAGCCTGTTATTACAGTCCCAACGGATAGATTGGATGCCTTGGTGGGCACTGCACTTATATGCACATACACACATATGCATTCACACATGCATGCAAGCATGCATGTATACACACACACACAATTTAAAAATAAATCTTTAGGCTGGGCAGTGGTGGCGCACGCCTTTAGTCCCAGCACTTGGGAGGCAGAGGCAGGCAGATTTCTGAGTTCGAGGCCAGCCTGGTCTACAGAGTGAGTTCCAGGACAGCCAGGGCTACACAGAGAAACTCTGTCTTAAGAAAGAAGAGAGAGAGAGAGAGATGAGAGAGAGAGAGAGAGAGAGAGAGAGAGAGAAAGAAAGAAAGGAGGGAAGGGAGGGAGGGAGGGAGGGAGGGAAGGAGGGAGGGAGGGAGGGAGGTTAAATAAATCCTTAAAATGTAGTCTGCTAAAAATTACTCTGAAGAAATTATCACTTCTATACATACTGAAAGAAAATATGCATATTGAAAGCATATTTCTGGTGTGCTAAGGAAAAAAATGGTTGAAAAGAAAGCAAATCATATCCTTAGGAACAATGTCTTATGTAGAAAATGTTTGCCAGGCAGTGGTGACACCAAGCCTTTAATCCCAGCACTTGGGAGCAGAGGCAGGCAGATTTCGGAGTTCGAGGCCAGCCTGGTCTACAGAGTGAGTTCCAGGACAGCCCGGGCTACACAGAAGAAAAACCAAAAAAAAACAGAAAAAAAAAAAAGAAAATGTTCACAGCTTTTCAAATGATTGTTTGGTCATGGTGATTCATATTAAATATGAGATGGGTAATTAACACATGGGTTGGGTTCCCAGTCCCCCAAATAGCAGTTTGGCTCCAGCTCAGGCTAGACTCTTACTCAGTAAACACTCAGTATTCTTCAAAAATCCTATAACATGGGTTCCAGTTTGCTAGGAAACACCATTACTTTCTTACCTGCTCCTATAGTTCCCCAACCTCTGAAAAGGGGAATCTACTTCTCTATTAACTGAGTCTCCAACAGACCAGAGCCCCAAGCTAGTTCCCAGGCTGTTTCAGCTAACCTGTCCTCCTCCCAAACAACATATCCCTTATACCTAGCAGGACTCTCCTACTCTGCTCCCATAGCCCTAGCTATTGCCTGCCAGCTCCTCCCTCTCCTTCTCTCCCTCTTTCTTTCTTTTCCTCCCTCCCCTCTCCTCCTCCTCTCTCTGATCTATAATAAAACAAAACCATGGAGTGGCCATGTTGGTGGTTTCTTTACTGAGCCCCTAGCTTTAAAAACATGTAAATGAGGTTTATTGTCATAAATGTGTGTGTGTGTAAAGAAGCTGTGTCTGTAGACTCATTGACTGATATGAACTGCAGAGAACTGTGATGATAGAAATGCTGTAAGTCCAGAGTTTAATTAACTTACCTTGAGCTAGTTCTAGCCCTACAGAAGGAAAGCCATTCCTTGCCCACCTCTATACTGGAACATCTTGTGACTAATAGTAATCTTTTGGAATCCATTAAGATCACTAGCTTCCAGCAATGCAAAAGCTCAGACAGTGTATCTAGTTCTTTGATGTACCCTCCAATGTATTTTAAATTTGCTTTATTCTCTAAAACTATAAAACTTCATGAAACTGCTTCCACGTTAGAACATGGCATTTGGAGTAATCTAAATCTGTCTTGCAGGCTATGGTCAGTCAAAATAGTTCTAGAATATACCATCTCTTATCTTCTTTAAGATGACGGACACAGGGCAATGAGACTGTAGTAAGTATTGTTTTCATTATACTTTATAGAAATTTCTAGACTGAGATGAAACTGAGTTTTTTATTGCAAGAACATCCATATGCCCCAGGACAAAAGGAAGAAGTCTAATGCCTAGAATACCCAACAGGAGAATAGCAATTTAAAAGGTAAAGCATTCTAAGTTCACAGACCCTGAATTTTAAGGCAGGAACCTCTAGAATGCAGCAATCAATGGCATCATCCCAGCAGGCAAAAACTCAACCCTCTTTTTTTTCAAACACAAAGGGTAGGTGAAGCTATGCAAGAGGTCATATCCTAGGGCAATAATGCCACCCAATGGTCATAGAAACTGACTCGCATACTTCAGAAGAATGGCTTGCTTTTAAACTAGCTTTCAGCTTCGATCACTGGAAACGATCATGCCCAAGAAAATGGTGTGAATGGCCAAAACCTTTACAAAATGCATTTATATTTTGCCAAGTGGACCCAGAAAATGATCCTTACCATATAACTTTCCCCTGCTGTGGCCCTTAGAACCAGGAAGTTCCTGATTCACCTCATCAGAACTCAGCTGTTCCTATCCAAGAATTAGCAGGCCTTGAGCCTATACAAAAAAATAGCTAGTGAGATCTCTTCAACTCTCCTTCTTGGGGCTCCACCAAGACATACCTTCCCACTGTGCAGTTGCTTGGAGGCTGATGGCTGGATTGCTGATCTCCAAGAACAGCTGGCCAATCCCACCATCAATATACTTGTCCTTTGGACAGGTCTCCCTTTCAAGCCAGCCTTGGAAACTCATTCTCAGGAGGAACACTCAGTCTTTCAATACTCAGCCTAACTACCCACCACAGAGCCAAGGACACAGAGCAGAAGGCTACATGGACCCTCCTCACAAGAACCTTCTGGCTTCTGTTTGGTATACCTGCTCTTTATCATGCCCCAGGCAGCAGGAAAGGACTCTGTCTTTCTGTCATAGTCAGTAATAGACAGGTGTCCTGAATGTATCTGAGTCCTGGACAAAGATAGAAAAACTGTAAGTTTTGACAAATTTTTAGGTCTATTCCCACAATAATGAAAAAGAAAATCCATATATCAACTGCACCAAAGCAAGCTTTCACTGTAAAATACATCATAGGCACACATGGTTTTCTGAAAGGCAGGTTTTAGACCCAATTTCTTTCTGTCCATCTCTTTGTCCTTCTCTAGGCCAGTTACCCCCTAAGTTTTGAAAACAGGGGGAAAACTGAAGTGACCAGCCTGCAGGGGGAGCTGATATTACACACTCCATGGCCTGAAGAAGGCACTTGTCTCAAAGGAAGCTGACACGGACAGCCTGGAGTCTCTATGGCTGCAGAAAGCCCTTTTCCTTCTCTTACCCACCTAGCATCAGCGCTTCACTAAAAACTAAAGAGACTGAGTTCTTTTATTTCAAATTAGTAATATTCTCATGACCAAACGTTTATCAAACAGCACATCAATCCTTTCCCTATATTTAACTACTACTGCCTATTAAGTTGTGTTGTTTTGTTACAGAACCCTTTGTTTTGAAAGTGGAAAAGCTGCTAGCTGGTGTGAAGACAGACTGTAGGAGAGGAAGGTGATGGGAAGGGGGTGAGTCATGGCATCAGCATAACGTAGTATGAAATACCATACAAATTGCTACTAATTTTAAAAAATAGCAGCCCTCGGTTTCCATTTTGAAGATACAAAGGAATTCTTTATCTCTCTATAAAGTATGATTATAAAATTGATGGTTTTAGATTAAAAATCACATGACTAAAGTACGTCTTTTTGTAGCAGAATTTCCCTGTCAAATTACAGTGGTCTTCAAGACCTTGTGTTCTCTACTTCTCTCAATTCTTAGTTTGGTGGGTTTTCATACACTGTCCAGACAAGGTACCACAAATACTAATGGGAAAAATTAATAATTGACTTTTACTTCAACTTTACTCAGCTGAAGCACACTAAGTATGACAGTGACACCAGCAAAACTCCACAGCAGAAGTGGGACTGAAATTTCTCTAGGGCAGTGGTTCTCAACCTTCTAAAGCTGTGACCCTTTCAAGCAATTCATTCCTGAGTTGTGGTGACCCCAACCATAAAATTATTTTCACTGTTACTTACTTTATAATTAATTCTGCTACTGTTAGAAATTGTAATGTAAATCTCTGTGTTTTCTAATGGTCAAAGGTGGCCTCTGTGAAAGGGGTTAACACCCACAGGTGGAGAAACACGGCTATAGAACAGGGAGAAGGCCATGAGAATACAGCCAGCCCCAGAGAAATTGGACATTTCTCAAGAATCTTATTCTTAGACAAAGAAAAGACTGAAGAGCCTAGTGCCAGCCAAAAGAGGAGCCTGTGTCCCAGGGATGGACTTCACATGGTTCTAACAAACACACCTATAAGAGAGACAGGATCTAAGCTGATGCTGTGCCAAAGATGAGTGAGACCACATCTGAACCAGGGCTGTGGTTAGACATATTTCATGCCCTCTTTATAAACCTGCATCTCATGTCAGAACACTGAAGATGGATTTGGGGGGTGGGGGAGGAGGGCTACACTGGAGCTCTGTTCCTCTTCCCAGTGTGCCAACATAGATACATACCTTTTTTCTGCTTTTCACTACTAGTCTCTTTCATTGCCCTATTAACAATAGGTGACAAGGCATAGTTTGTTATGGCCATCGGGGTCCAAGTTCTGACCCTAACAACTCCACTAACACTAGGTTCCAAATACCAACAGTTGAGTTAGAAGTTTATGGTTGCCAGAATGATCCTAGAGAAGCTTTCTCTTTACTGCTAAAGATTCTGATTGTTCTGTTTGAGATGAACCCAGGACTTTGTGCATGCTAGGCCAGTGTCTCCTATTGACTCATACACCTGGCCCCAATGTACTCATTCTAAAATATTTAGAACTTATATGATATCTCTGTAAAGAAGTAAATGTGTCTCTATTTGAAAATGTCATGATTATTGACATACAAAAATATAAAAAAAAAAAAAGCAGGTTAAACAATTTGCATAGTATCAGGCAAATACAGAACACTTAACTACTTTTATATATCAGCAACAAACAATTAGAAAATTAAAACTTTAAACTCAGTTTATAGTACTGTAATGGACAGTTTTAACTGTCAACTTGACACAACTTATAACCAATCACCTGAGAAGAAATTCTCAATGAGGAATTATCTAGATCAGGTTGGCCTGTAAGCATGTCTATAGGAAATTGTTGGGATTGTTACCTGATATGAGAAGACCCAGCCCACAGAAAGATCTTCCATGTGCATGGATAGGTAGGATTAACATACTGTAAATGGCCCTCTTACAAAAGCAATCTACAAATTCAATGTAATCCCCACCAAAACCCCATCACAATTTTTATAGACCTTGTAAGAGCAATTCTCCTTCATATGGAAAAACAAAAAACCAGGATAGCCAAAACAATCCTGAACAATAAAAGATCTTCTCAGGAGGAATCACCATCCCTGACCTCAAGGTGTACTACACAGCAATAGTGATAAAAATTGCATGATATTAGTACAGAAACAGACACGCTAACTAATGGAATTGAATGGAAGACTCAGAAATAAACCCACAGACCTATGGACACTTGATTTTTGATAAAGAAACCAAAACTATACAAGGAAGGGGAAAAAGTATCTTCAACAAATGGTGCTAGTCTAAACTGGATGTCTGCATATAGAAGAATGAAAATAGGTCCATATTTATCACCCTGCACAAAACTCAAGTCCAAGGGGATCAAGGACTTCAACATAAAACCAGGTACAGTAAATCCAATAGAAGAAAAAGTAGGAAATAGCCTCAAACACATTGGCACAGGGGAAAAGTTCCTGAACAGAACACCAATGGTTTATGCTCTAAGATAAACAACTGACAAATGGGACCTGATGAAACTGAAAAGCTTCTGCAAGGCAGAGGACACTGTCAATAAGACAAAACGGCAGCCTGCAGATTAGGAAAGGATCTTTACCAACCCAACATCTGACAGAGGGCTAATATCCAAAATTTACAAAGAACTCAAGAAGACACTAATAACCCAAATAACACAAATTTAAAATGGGATGCAGAGCTAAGAGAATTCTCGACAGAGGAATCTCATATGGCCAAGAAGCACTTAGAGAAATGTTCAAAGTCCTTGGTCATCAGGGAAATGCAAATCAAAACAACCCTGAGGTTCCATCTTATACCCATCAGAATGACTAAGATCAAAACTCAAGAGAGAGCACATGCCGGCGAGGATGTGGAGCAAGGGGAACACTCCTCCATTGCTGATGAGAGTACAAACTTGTACAGCCACTCTAGAAATCAATGTGGAGGTTTCTCAGAAAACTGGGAATAGTTCTACCTCAATACCCAGCTATGTCACCCCTGGGCACATAGCCAAAAGATGCTCCAACATCCCACAAAGACACTTGCTCAGCAATGTTCATAGTAGCTTTATTCATAATAGCCAGAAACTGGAAACAACTTAGATGTCCCTCAATAGAAGAATGGATAATATATTCATAAGATAAAAAAAACGTCATGAGAGGCAGATGGAGCGAGGGAACTGGGAGGGGGAGGGGAATGGGGGTTCAGGATCAGGTGTGGGGAAGGACAGGAGAGATGGCTAGATGGTCATGAAAATAAATGGAAATCTGCAACTGAAGGGGATAAAGAGGTGGGGGGCTATTTCCAGGTCCAGACAGAGACATGAGATAAGGGAGGTGCCCAAGAGTCAATGGGGGTGACACTCATGACAATATGGAACCTGAAGAGGCCACCACCTGTAGCCAGACATGAACCCCCAGTGGCACAAGGACACCAACCCACCCACAAAACTTTCAACCCCAAATTTATCTTGTCTACAAGAAATGCAGGCACAGGGGATAGAACAGAGACTCAGAGGATGGAACAGTGACTCAGGGAATGGCCAACCAATAACTGGCCCAACTTGAGACCCATCCCATGGGCAAGCACCAATCCCTAACACTATTAATGCTTGCAGACAGGAGTCTAGCATGTCTGTCCTCTGAGAAGTCCCACCAGCAGCTGACTCAGACAGATGCAGACACCACAAACCAAACAGTGGGTGGAGCTTGGGGACCCTTATGGAAGAATAGGAGGATTACAGGCCTCGAAGAGGAAAGGAACTCCACAGGAAGTCCAACAGAGTCAACTAACCTGGACCCTTCAGGTTCTCAGTCTGAACCACCAACCAAAGAATATACACATATTCATGTGGGTCCTGAACAATTAGAAAGGGAACTATCCAAAAAGCTGTTGCCTGCCAGTGTGATATGCTCTTCTAGCTGGGCTGCCTTGTCATGCCTCAGTGGGAGGATGTGCCTAGCCTTGCAGATTACAGTGCCAGGATAAGGTGAAACCCAGGAGAGCCCTACCCCCTCAGAGGATAAGTGGGAGGAATGAGGGAAGGACTAAGGTGGACATTCCTATGAAGGTACTGATTTACTTTTTTTCTTTTTCTTTCCTTTTGTTTCTTTGGATCTTCAAGGCATTTTAGTGGGGAGTTTAAGCAGGGTAAATAGAAACTCAAAAGAAGAATAAAGATAAAAATAAGCAACAAGGGGCTGGAGAGGTAGCTCAGCAGTTAAAAGCACTAGCTGTTCTTCCAGAGGACCCAGGTTCAATCCCCCACACAAACAAGGTAGTTCACAGCTGTCTGTAACTCCGAGATCTGACACCCTCACACAGACAATACAGGCAGGCAAAACACCAATGCACATGAAAAATAAATAAATAAGTAAAGAAATAAATAACAGGAGGAGTGGGGTCAATCAAAGGGATCCCTTTAGCTTTCTCCACAAGAGTAAGTCCCTAAAACGGGTGAGTGCTGTGGACAGAGCTAGCTCAGCAGGTGGGCCCTCACCTTGCACAGTCTAAGCAGTAAACTTTATTCCAGCACTGGGACAAAAGGTCAACAAATTTTGTTAGAGAAAAAGATAATTATACATCTGAAAATGACAAACGTAATTGCAAACTTAAAAACAAGTCAAAGCCTTGCAAGGCAGAATTCACTTCAGCAGCACAGAGTTTAAAATGGAGCAATCCACAGATGGATGGATGGCTTCTGTGTGGAAGGATGACACCCAAATTTGTGAACTTTACCTACTGGGGTGAAAAAACTGTCTACCTTGTTAATAAATTGTCAAAATTCACTTTCAAAAAAGAAGAAGAATTTGCAATGCAGGTGATGGATGGTAGCTAATTTCTATACCTACACTATTAAAATTAATAATCTAACTACCTTTAAAAATTAGGGCTGGGAGCAGGGTGGTAGTGGCACATGCCTTTAATCCCAGCACTCAGGAAGCAGAGGCAGGAGAATCTCTGAGTTGGAGGACAACCTGGGCTACCTAGAGAAACCTTGCCTCAGAAAACAAACGAACAAACAAACATATCAAAAACATTAGGGCTGGGCTATATCAGGTCAGTGGTAGAGCATCTGCCTAGCATATATAAGGTCAATAGTACCTCAATAATAATAATAATATATAGTATTTATATTTAATAATTAAATTTTATTAGTTACATATAAGCATAAATATTTAATATTTTAAAGTTAAAATAATTTAACAAATTAATGTTTAATGTAATTATATTTGGCAATGGCTATTGCTTAAATATTAGCTTATAATATTTATAATAATTTATTATTATAAATCATAGGAAAGGCACGGTAAACAAGAATCCTCATAGAAAGAGTACTCTTCCAAGACTGAATGAACAGTTTGGCCTTTGGACCTAGTAAATCTACTTCTAAAATTGCATTGTGGATAATTGGAGATATTGAAGCATCTCAATACAATAATATTCTTTTCACTTTATGGAGAAATTATCTCTAAAAAAACTACTGATATGCTTTCTTTCTTTATGTTCCCCTGACATTACACCTGTAATCCCAGTACTTGAGGATGTGGAACCAGAAACTTGGGTCATCCTTAACTAGACTAAATTGCCACTTCAAGGATACTCTGGGCTAATGGGGACCTGCTCAAAAAAAAAAGTAAACAGGCATCCCCCATTACTAGGACACAAGCTGTTGACCTATGTGGGCCACCACCCCCCCACCACCATTCTCATTTATAAAAACGGTAGTACACAGATACTGAGACAATAACCAAGGGTATCAAGATGAGCTACAAGAATACCAAAATTTGCCAACATCCCTAGGCCATGACTGTCTAATGACACACTTGCTTTGTAAAATGCTTTGCTGCATCTCATACGAGGATGATGGACATGAGAGGCATTGGCCTACAATGGAACAATATCTCCAGCTCTCCTGATTTTTTTCTTTTTAATTTCAAGACAAAGTTTCATTAAGCAGTCCCAGCTGGCCTTCAACTCACTCTACAGCACAGGCAGGCCTAACTGCAAGCCTTCCTACCTGTCTTCCCAGTAGCTAGATTACAAGCTTGTACCACCAGGCCTGATCGACTCAGTCATGTTGTATGGATAGAGAATTGTACCTGAAGAAATCAGGAACTTGGTCATTTGTTCAACAAATACCAATGTTGAGAACACATAGCTGTTCTGATGCTGCGCTCAAAGTAGGAAGGAGGAAGCAAGCAAGTATGGTACAATCCCTAGGCACCATCCTTTATGATACATGACATTGGCATAAGGAGGAAAATCAGTTAGTAAATGATGCTGTCACATTTGGAAAACATGTTCAAATCTTTTTCTCATCTGAAGATTCATTTTTATCACCTTGTAATAACACATGTGTCTGTGCATGTGGGTGCAGGTGCTCGTGTAGGCCAGAGGCATCTCTGATCATCTGGCCCTAAGGTGGGTCCTAGGAAGGGTCCTCTGCAAGAGCTGTACTTAACTGCTGAGCCATCTCTCCAGTTCCTAGGGTCTTTTTCAAATTATTACCTGGAGGGGGGGATGTCAGTGGGATTTCATTTAAGTTGTTAAAGCAATAACACAAATACCCATTTCTGTATGTTAATTATAATTATGGGTATTATTAAATTATACCCATAGGGATGGAGAAGAAAAAAAAAATCCCTGAATCAAGTATTGTAAACTATAGCGAACCTGGATGATAGCAATGTAGATAAAAATTGTTTTCATTATTGGCCCTGCAAACGGTTAAATGAAAGAACAAGGCTGTTTATAAAGATCCTAATGACAATGTTAATCCTAATAACAAGTTAAAAGAATGACATTTAGAAAAACCAAAACACAAGTAGCTGCCCAACAGAAGAAAAAAACAAAATCGTCAACTGGAGGAGCAAAGGGCTTTATCCAGTGGCAAGAAAAAAAAAAAAAAAACCAAAGCAAAAGAGAACCGGATGAAGGAAGCATAATTTAGAAAGACTTTTTTTCTAAGCACAAAGGGCGGGGTGGAGTGAGCAGGGCTACGATACGGGGGTCAACATTGCCATCTAGCGGCCACAGAAACTGAAACTCACCGTCACAGAACAAAAAGAATTTTCTGCTGCTTTTCAGTCAACGGTTGTAGAAATGAAGACTCCGGAAGGTGAGCGCAATGGAGAAAACCGCCGAAGTCACTCGTACTTGCCTAAGAGAGCACGGCGAACCGGATCCGCGATAAAGCCCGAACGCTCATCCTCACCCAAGCGAAAATCGGCCGAAGTCCCTCCCCCTCACCGGAAGGAAGCTGTAAGCTCCGGTCTGGGATTGGCTAATCTTTGCGTTTGCGCAGTGGTACGAGTGAGGTCGCTGCCAGCTTCCCTAAGTAGTGTCCGGATGTACCTTCCAAAACTCTTATTATAGGCCAAAGGACAGCGCTGTGTGACTTGCAGCCACACAGCCCTGGTCTCCTTACGTTCTAGCCATTGGAGCCTTGAGCCGGAGGTCCTCCTGTTCAGCCCTGCCTTGCAGCCCTCACCTCTCTGATTATAAAGCCTTTTTGGATGATATTACCTGTACCCTAAAAACACTGGGGGGGGACCATCCTTTACCAAAAGAAGGTATATTTTGAACAGTATTGTACACAGATAATCTATATTGCCTTTTTTCTTTCTTTTTTTGTTTGTATGTTTGCTTGTCTTTGCGCCATGGTCTCCTGTAGTCAAAGCTGGACCAGAACTTGGTATTTCACCAGGGCCAAATTTGAACTCCTCATCGTCACGGTTCCACCTCCAGAACAATGAGATTACAGGTAGTGAGTGCAGCACCAAGTTTGGAAATTGGAATTAATTCTTACTTACAGTTGCTTTAACATCGAGGCTTTTTTGGATGTGTAGTTTACTAGTTTTCTTCTTCTCACAGGATTTTATGAAGAAGCCAACCTTGAAGTCAGGGCTCTACAGAACTTTTCTTCCAGCTATTTCAGCCTTGCTATTTTCCCGGAGTTAAGTCCCTTTGTTCTCTGATCAGGCCCTGTTCTTAACTGTATTGAAGAGAAGCCAAATGGAGCATCCAGGCAGCAGAGATCCCTGTGTCTGGCCTAGCAACTCTCTGGTGCACTGCACTTTTTTTTTTCCCCTTTCCAAAGTTTCTTTTATTTAAACAAATAGTTTTGTGATGAAAATTCCTGAAAAGATGTTGAATGTGGTTGTGTTTCTGTCTGCAGAGACTAATGGACCAATTGGAATTTCAGTATTATGGAGAAATTATAATTGTGCAGGTTCAGAGGCTAACTGCTTCATCTTGAGCTAGTTTTATCCTTCCTGGCCCACTCTGTATCTGAACTAACACCTCGTGATAATAAACAAAAATCTTTTGCAAACTGGTAACTTTTAGAACTAATATCTCTGATAATAAATAAAAGCTAGTTGGCGCTATTAACTTAAAGCTAACATTCTGTGACAATAAATAAAAACCTCTTAGAAGCTATTTACATAGAATTAATATCTTATGATAATAAATAAAAGCCTCTTAGAAGCTATTAATTTAGCAGAGCACTAGCTCTGCCAATCCCAGAGCTAAGAATGTCATCAGATAGCATCTTAGGCCTAGAGAATAGCTCTTCCATCTTGTTGTTAATACCTCTCTGGTTCAGCCATCAATGTATTTTAAACTTGCCTTGATTTATGACTTCCTTTGTTCTGTAAACCTATTCTTTTAAAAAAAAATAAAGCTGTAAAACTGCTTCCATGATGGAACTTGGCATTGGGGTAAACTCAGTGTTCCTGGGCCAAGGTCACACAAAATGGATCCAGAAGAAAGTATCTCTTATTCCTTTTAAGATGGGAGCTGTGGTTTTCATGTCAACTGCATGAAATCCACTGATCTCCACAATATCTACCCTTTCCTCTACTTGTGCCCTAGACAGGACAGGAAAGTGAAGGTAAAACGGAGCCAGAAAGTGGGTGAACTTGGCTTGCTTTAAGAGTAGCATGCACCTGAAAGTAATGTATCTACGTACAGGAAGGTCTGCAATGTCAACTACTAAAGAAACCCTTAAAAGATTACTGTAAACCGGGAGATAGTGGCTTATACCTTTAATCCCAGCACTGTAAAGATAGGCAGATCTTTCTGAGTTTGAGGCCAGTCTAGTCTATAGAGCAAGTTCCAGAACATCTAGGGCTACACAGAGAAACCTTATCTCGAAAAAGATTTAAAATAAATAAATAAATAACCTTTAAAAATTCTTTGTAAATAAAAATTGTATCCTTTAAAACTAATGTATTAGCCAAGTGTGGTGGTGTATGCCTTTAATCCCAGTACTTGAGAAGCAGAAGCAGGTAGATCCCAGTGAATTGGGGACTAGCCTAGGCTAAACAGCCAGTTTCAAGTTTGTCAGACTATAGTGAGACCTTGTCTCAAAAATAAATGAATGAATAAAAGATAAAGCTAATTTAATGCTTCCACCTTATTGCATGGTAGAACTCATGTTCTATCTAAACCTTAGAGGAGCATCTTGACTGCACACAGAGGCACTGAAAGCTAACCTCTACAGATGTTTGAGGCTTTGTATTTCAGGTGCATGGATTTTTAATGACATTACCAATGTTGACTTCACCAAATAGTATATTGGGTTTTTGTCTATAAAAAATTTCTACTGGTATCTTAGATGGTATTACTTTTACAAAATTAGAAGCTAGAGGGGAACTCCTAACTCACCCAAAAATTAGAATTCTAGAGTCTGGGTTCTTTTCTATTAAAAAAAAAAAAAAAATCGTGGCTAAGACTGAGTTTGTGCTTTTTTTATTTTTTAATCAAAGCTGACAAGCTTCAGAATGAAAGGGACACCAGAGCACGTGGCCGGAAGTAGGAGACATCTCTTTGTCTGTCAGTAGTTTACAAATGGGGATCTGTCTGTTTAGTCCTTTCCTAAAATCTTAAGAGTTGACAATTTGTTTAAACCTATCCAAGTCAGGGTACCATAGTGTGTCAAAGGCAAAACAAGACAAATGAAAAACGCCTTTTATCCTGCATTTTTTTTTTTTTTTTTTTGAGACAGGGTTTCTCAGTGTAGCTCTGGTTGTCCTGGAACTCAGAGATCTGCCTACTTCTACCTCCTGAATGCTGGGATTAAAGGTGTGCACCACCCCACCAAGTGCTCATCCATCCATCTATCTTCCTTCCATCCATCCCTCCCTCCCTCCCTCCCTCCCTCCCTCCCTCCCTCCCTCTCTCCCTTCCTCCCTCCCTCTCTGTCCAGCCAACTAATGATAGAGCTGAGGTAGCACTGGAGTTTCCATAGGACAAGGAATAAGTAGAGTGACTGGTTAGTCCTAGCTTCTAAACTGTATATCAGGAGATACTGGGCATTTACGGTTCTTAGAGTGGTGCTTTGCATGGTGTTTTTCTTTACTGGTGTTTATTCATTTACAATTATTTTTCATGGTTCTAAAGGTCGAAACCAGAGCCTCACACGTAATTGCAATGGTATTCCCACAGAGTACACCTTTTTAAAACTAATAATATATGAAGCCTTATAAATTCATTGTACACAGCAAATGAAATTAAATCCACCAGTTGTGATGGTTTGTATAAGCTTCACCAGGGAATGGCACTTTTAGGAGGTGTGGCCTTGTTGGAGTAGATGTGTCACTGTTGGTGTGGGCTTTAAAACCCTCATCCTAGCTGCCTGGGAGCCAGTATTCTGCTAGCAGCCTTCAGATGAAGATGTAGAACTCTCAGCTCCTCCTGCACCATGCCTGCCTGGATGCTGCCATGTTCTTGCCTTGAGGATAATGGACTGAACCTCTGAACTGTAAACCAGCCCCAATTAAATGTTGTCCTTTTAAGCCTTGGTCATGGTGTCTGTTCACAGAAATAATACCCTAAGACACCGGTATTGAAGGTATTAAATGATATTAAACCTACAAAAGCAATTTAAATGACGTTCTACTAAATCAAAAACAGGTGTCAACTGTTCACTTAGCAACATTTACAAAGTCATAGATAAGGGCATGCTACAATGGTGGAGACAATGGAAAATGTTCTCAAAGGAACTTGGAGTTCTGTGTCTACAATTCTGTTAAACAAATAATGAAAAAGATGGTTTCAGTGTGGGAGAGAGAAAGCCAAGATGACTTACCACCCTTCAGAAGAGTTGTACTTAGAGAGTTGGAAGCATCAGGCCATAGGCAGCCATGATGTGGTAGTGAAGGAAAAAGCCTTCAGTTGCAAAGAACAAAGGGAATTTCTTCCTCCTGTTGGGTTGTGGGGAGGAGATTCTATGGCATGTGACCTAGCATATATGCCACACAGTATGAAGACATGCAAGGCACCAGATAAGAATTGGGGCTTTAATTCATGACCACTTTGAGCCTGTGCAGCACTGGGGAAATGGTCACTGGGTAAGACTCCACAGAGGCTTGGATTTTCTTTGTAGTTTGCAGCTGTCTAGGGGAGGGAAATAATTCTGTAAGAGCTGCAAGGTCACAGTCTATGCAGCTGTGCTCTGAGAGGAAGGCTACAGGGAGTGTGGCCTGGTTTGGAGGAAAAAGGAGACAGAGGGTCTGTACCCTAACTTCCCGATATAAGACAGGTTATGTAAAGCATGGAAATGGTTTGTTAGCAGAGTTAGAGAGTACCGGGCATGGTGGCCCACACCTGTAATCCCAGCACTTTAGAGGGTAGCCATGGCTTGCTCAGCTTGCTTACTACAGAAACTAGGACCACCTGCTCAAGGTGGTACCGTCCACTGTGGGCTTGGTCCTCCCATACTAATAATTAATAGAGAAAATGCCCCAAGGGCTTATCCACAGCCCAATCTGGAACAGGTTTTCTCAATTAAGATTCCATCTCCCAGATAATTTTGTGGTGTTGACAATAAATAATAATAACAATAACTGTCAGGAGCCATCTAGGATAGGTTAAGGCTAGCAGGTGGCCTTCCTGGAGGTGGTGGCCCATGATTTTTACATGGTTTGCAATGGTGAGCTCTATGGTAAGGTCCCAAAGAGACTTCATCTCAGGATTGCTTCTTGCAGCTGATATACCTTTCCTGTGGTTATGAAATTAATACAATAATCCCTGGGCATCAGCCCACCCTACTGTTCAGATTTCCTGCAGATCAGCATAAAGACGAACTTTCATGAGTTAATGAAGTTTAGATGAGTTAATGAGTCTACAGAATTCCTGATTTTATTTAAATAGTTTTAGGAAGAAAGTTTTTTTGTTTTGTTTTGTTTTGTTTTTTCGAGACAGGGTTTCTCTGTGTAGCCCTGGCTTTCCTGGAACTCACTCTGTAGACCAGGCTGGCCTCGAACTCAGAAATTCACCTGCCTCTGCCTCCCAAGTGCTAGGATTAAAGGCATGCACCACCACTGCCCGGCAGGAAGAAAGTTTTAAGAAATGATCTTAGTAGCTTTGCTAGAAAGATGTAACAAAGTTAGAGTCAAGAATAGAATGTGCCCATTGCTCATAATAGTAAGTAAAGGCTGCATAAATAAGAAACACAGTGAGCTTTCATAATTACACTGAAAGGAGATATAGACTTGGGACAATTTTGTGTTCAAGGAAAAGCATTTAGGTCCAAGGATGAAGCCACAGGTGTACATTATGATAAGGCAAGGCCATGTAAAAACATTGCTTTGAACTTATAACATGCTTACAGAAGGAAACAGTGCTTTGAACTTAATATCAGCATCCTTCTGTAACTCCCATTTTATAAAACATTCTATCTCTGAGGTGATTTTCCAAAGAACTTTTGTCTAAGAAGGTATTAAAAAGCCAGAGAAAGGAAAGTTATTGGTTGGATGATTTGACTTGGAGGACTCTGCCCCATCCATTTATCATCCATCCATCCATCCATCCATCCATCCATTCATCCATCCAATGTATCTGTCTGTTTGTCTGTACATATGTATGAAGGTATATGTGTGTATGTATGTAAGCATGCATGAATACATGTGGAGTGTATGAGACAGGTGGTTGGGCCCAGCAAAACTATGAATGTGTAAATGAGAATGTGAATGAGAATCTAAATGTATGTATGAACGTGTATGTGTATGTGCATATCTGCCTGTATAACCTCTTAATTCTTCTAAATGTATGTATGAACATATATGTGCCTATGCATGTCTGCCTGTATAGCCTCTCTTAATTCTTCTAAATGTATGTATGAACATATATGTGTACGTGCATATCTGCCTATTGTAAAGCATTTTAATTCTTTTCCTTTCCTTCCTCTCTGGTTCACAAAGAGTTAACCAGCCTAGCCAGGGAGGCTTCTGTCATCCTGGACAGAGAAGGGAGTGATAGCAATAAATTTTTATTTAGTTCCCCACTGCGAGGCAACAGGTGTTAATCACCCAAGCCACTTGTTTTTAACCACAGAATAAGCAAGGAAGTTTTTAGGATATTTTAGAAGTTATTAGCAAGCATTCAGTATAGAGAGCTAGAAGGCCAGAGACCATCAGTCTTTAAAACTACCTCTACATGGTTATTTGCCAGGAGCTAGCCCTCTGTCTCTAGTCTGGTCTTCTTGTTTTTTGTTTGTTTGTTTGTTTTTTCTTAGCTCAGGAAATTTCTGTACCCACTTAGACCAAAATTATATCTGCTGTTTCCATCATAAACCATGTGACCCATCTGTTTGTATAAATGGTCACAGACTATTAACCGTTCCTATTAAGCATTCTCAAAAGAGCCTGCCCAGGAAAGTTCCTACCGCCTACAGTCTGATGTTTTCAGCACTGGACTGTGCTGTATTTAACAGAGGATGCTGACCAAGATATTCAGGTGTCTCCAATGATGCCTGGGAAGCAGCGGGGGGCTGAATGGTCCTTTCATTCCCTTTCTTCCAGCCTTGCACCCCCCACTACTCCCACATCTCATCTCTTTCTTCAGTAGTGACGCCAACCCTTAGTTGCTTCTGCCATGACACTCCCAGGAGCCCCTCCATCTATTCTGAAGAAAAAGGCCTGTTTCCACAGCTGCCAAAGATGGAAATCATGTTGCCTGGGGGTGATTAATCAATCAGAACCCTGATTTATCAGAATAAATGAGAAGGCTAAGGACAAAATGGTGTGAGATTAACAAAGGAACATATAAGCGTGCTAAATCACAAGTGCATAGACACAAAGAACTGTGTATTAGAATCGTGGCAAGATTAGCCTTGGAAGTAATAGGAATTCCTCAGATTTTCTCAAGTAGTTGGTGAGCGAACCACTCTTCAATAGCCAGTGTCAAAACCTCATTAAGAATCAAGAGTCTTCCTCCCAGAGTCCAAAATTGAATTCTCCACCTCTCTTTCAGTGCCTTTTGTCAGGCTGATGTTTGTCTGTAATGTGCATCTGCTGTCTGTTCCTGTTGTTTATCCCTCTGTAACAAAGGGCTGGGCTCTGTATTGAGCAGCTCAGAAGACATGGTATGGGATAGAGATGAGGAATACTTTACAGAAATCCTTAACACAATTTGTCAAGATAAGAGGTTGGTTTACTCACTCCAACTGACTCAGAGAGCATTCAAAATCTCATATAGATGCTACAGCCACATATTGTTTGCAACATTTATGTAATACTTGTTTTCTTTCAGGTTGCTTCCCTGTTGGCAATTTTCAGCAATTGGTTACCAGAAAACACACACACACACACACAACACAGAGAGAGAGAGAGAGAGAGAGAGAGAACACAAAGTTTAAGGTATGATCTATGTATTTAGCATAGATTTTTAAAATCTGCTTATATGGGAAGCCCAAGCCATAGTAGAGTTGGTTACAGTGTTCTCTTCAAGGCTGGCTAAATTTAAACAGGCTAAGCACATAGTAGGACAGTCAATTGAGTACCTAGTTTAAAATAGTCTCAAGACATATTAGTAACTTGGTTGCAAGGTCTGGCAAAAGTCCTGTCTAGTCACCATGGATTTTCATTTGTTTGGTGTCTTCAAGACATTTAGAGTTTAGCTGGGGCACAGGAAACACAAACTGAGACTAGAATAAATGAGAAGACAGGAGAGGTAGATGTTATGCCACGTGTGAAGTCATAGAAACCAGCATGTGTGGCTCACCGGCCTGCACCCCATCCTTGGCTTCAACCAAAGCACCAAGAAAAGAAAAGGGGCCTTCAGAGTTGACTACTGAAAAACAAAATCATCTAAACATCAGACAACCACAACCATAATTAAAAGGCAAAACACGAGGAAAGTATTTGCAATTTCTGGTAGCACATATAACACACACACACACACACACACAGACACACACACACCACACAAACACACACGCTCCATGAAATAGCTAATATGGGTGATAAAGCAAATTACAGCAGGCTATCTGTCCTTGTCTAAGAGCTGTGGGAGATTCTATTGAGGATTTAATTTAGTCTTGTAGCTATGGTGCCACACAAACAAGTCAGTCATGAAGGGCCTTAGAACACAACAGGAAGTGCACCGTAGTGCACTGGTCTCCCCAGCCTGTTGCACTCTACAGTATGTGTTTGCAGAATGCTTTCCTGCTCCCAGCACAAGATTGGAAGAAAAGACATGCTAGGAAAGGATACAAACCTGCAAGGAATGGATATTTTCAAATTATTCCTTTATATACACAAGTGTTTTGCCTGCATGTACGTATGTGCACTGCATACATGCCTGCTGCCTGCTGAGGCCAGGAGGTGTCAGATACGCTAGGACTGTAGTTACAGATGGTTGGGAGCCACTATATAGGGGCTGGGAATCAAACCAGGGATCTCTGCAAGAGCAACAGGTGCTCCTAACTTCCAAGCCAGCTCCCCATCCTCAGATATTTTTAAAGATAATTCTAATGTGATGTCATACTCACACATAAGTATTAAATGAAGATCTATCCCATATCTAGTGGAAACATTCGCTGGTTTGGATTATCCACCCATGAAGGAGTACGAAGTCGCTAAGCCACAGCCTCTATCAACCCTTGATCAGTGAGCATTTGGAGATTCCTGAAGCAGATACCAGGACCCTGTGGAAGCCAAGAAACAGGTTTTGTCTAGTACATGTGCACAGCTCATGAAATGTCTCTCCTGGAGCCTCTGTCTCCCTGTGAACTGCTGGTGATGGGGAATCCTTAGGTAGGATGCCCAGATCCATGGAATGTTAAGAAACGGGCCTCACTGGTGTTGACTGGACACAACAGCTGTTAGTTGAGATTGTGTAAAACCCAGACTTTTCCCCTATTGGAACTGACATCACTCAAGGATGAGGTCATTTATTTCTTTTCAAAAAGGAGGGGGGGGCAGGGCCATTCATGAGAATTTGATTCTCATTCACCAGCAGCAGGTTCATACTGGATAGAAACTTTACACACAGGCTAAATCTAGAAGTACCTTGGCCTGTGCAGTCTCAACTCTCACCTCAAAGGGAGTAAGAGAGAGTTTATTTTGTAGCCTGAGATTCAGGTTAGCTCAAATACCGCCTGACAATTTTGTTATAGTTCTATAGTTATACCAATAGAACAAAGTCAGTCTCCAGTCACGGTATTTTCCAAAGATATCGGTGGAAGTATCTGATACAGCGATGCTCAGAACCCTCTGCTACCTGATGACATGCTTAGACTTTTGGTTGGTGGAGGCGAGGGGTCTATTGATGTTTACTTAACAGTCTCAAGGATGCTGGATCAAATTCTGATGGGCAATGGATGGCTACTGAGGGGGTGAAAGATAACTCCAGTTAATCTGACTCTGCACCTATAACATTTCAGCTCTCGTGGATCACAGTTCTCACCAGTTAATAAGCCTTGGAAAATCTTTAATGCAGGAAAGATTTTGTTTCTGGGACCCTTACATACCTTATAAGAACAAAATATTTATACTAGAAAACAGCTTAGCTGTGAAGACTAGAACAAAACCTTTAGTCACACCTCAGCTCTCACTGGACAAAAAGAGTCAGTGCAGTAAAAAAATTATATATGTGTGTGTGTGTGTGTATATATGAAATGTGTTAAAAATCCTGAGCTATTCATTATCTATAATAATTTACTGGACATCCTTAAAGTAATAGAATTGAATTACAAGGCTTGAGACTCACACAGATAACTCATCCCTGAAAAAAAAAAAATCGATTTGTTTTAAATTCGAATTTACAGCAGGCATGGTGACAGGAAGATCCAGGGTTCAAGGCCATTCTCTCACTTCAAAGTGAGTTGGAGACCAGCATTGGCTAATTGAGATTTTGGGCTCAAAAAACCAGAGTATGCTATGTCTCCATCTCCCGAATCCTCTTCAAAACCAAAAGAAGCTCAACTCCCAGATGCTTGTACCATAAGAAGAGGAGGACCTAAATATTTAGTCTACGTTTTCCCCCAGAGCCCATACAAGGTTATGC
The DNA here is from genome assembly GCA_021653895.1 of Mastomys natalensis. Classification (NCBI taxonomy): domain Eukaryota; kingdom Metazoa; phylum Chordata; class Mammalia; order Rodentia; family Muridae; genus Mastomys; species Mastomys natalensis. The sequence goes on along the minus strand of JAJTUV010003438.1, from coordinate 41,423 downwards.
ACAAGCTTTAACTGTTTAGACAATAAGGGCTCTAGGATTTTGTTGTTATATTGTTTTAGTGTATGCAGATGCCAACCCCGGTGTTTCTCCACTGTATTTTTTGAGACAGGGTCTCTAACTGAACCTGGAACTCACTGGCTATTAAAATTAGGGATCTTTTGTTTCTACTTACTGGGCACTAGAGTTACAGATCCATGCTGTCAGGTCCAAAAGAAAGGCACAAATGGATCTCTGTGGTGCCTAGTAGCATACCAAAGTGCCTGCTGGCATCCAGACTTCCTCAGTGTCACTCAGAACCTGTGGCTCTTCTCACCCCTCTCCCTACCTTAAACTCCAGTTCCTCACTCCTATATAGCCCTGCCATTTTGGCCATGGCCACTCTTGGTCCTCTTTTTTTTTTTTGGCTTTTGGTTCTCTTCTCTGGTTCTCCAAACCTCTCATGGTCCATACTGCTAGCCATGTTTAGTCTATGACTTTCTTCTCTGACTGTACTCTTCCTCATACACAAAATAAAAGCCGTCCCCTCAACCATACCTTGGAGCTGTCACATCCTCGAATACACATGCGCCATGATGCCTGGTTTTTAAATGAGGATGTGCTGGGGATTTGAACTCAGGTCCTCGGGCTTGCACAAAGATTTTACCCACTGGCCATCTCCCCAGTGATGTTTCTTAATGAGAGAGAGACAGAGACTGAGAGATCCACAGAACTGTTAGGCACTGTTCTGTTGCTATGCTGTTAATTTTTTTTTTAAAGATGAATGAGAAAGCAAAGAAATAGTTTATGGTATCTGTCATTAAACTAGAGAGTTAAGGTTTATTTCTGCTTTTTTTTTTTTAAATGTCAGCTATCAAACAATTTTGTCACATTAGAAGAAAAAAGCCCATTCATTCAAAATGATTATTAAGACAAGGAAATATAAACTATAGCAAGGGAAATATTTAATGCTGCACATAGCAATTCTACATGTAAATGAGAATCAGTGTAATGATTACATAAATATGCTAAAGCAATGGTGCAAATACAGCAAATGGTTCATGTATTTTAAATGTGCTAGTTTAAAAAAAAAGCAAGATAATTATATCAAAAATATAATAAATGCTGACCATGGAATAATGGAACTGTGCATAAGGATTGTTGTAATTAATAAACTTCCAGAAACGTCAAGACTTTAAATGAAGCCTATATTGAAATAACTTGTCCTAGATCAAATAACTGTCCCTAGATCAAAGGACAAGTTGAAGAAAGACTGGCTAAAGCCTTTCAGAGACACCAAAAGCAGAAGAGGTGAGGTGTCTAGGCCACCCAGTTTAGAGGTGGAAAAAAAAATTGAAAAGCTCAGGCAACGGTTTTCAGGCAGGAAAAGAGTTCAGAAGGACAAAATCCAATTGTCTGAGGCAAACAGTCCTTACCCAAGCAAAGAATAGGGGGAAGAAGAATGTATTTCAATAGGGAAAGGAAAAAAAAAGAAAAAAGTCTTTCTATTTTTTACAAGCACAAAGGGCGGGGGAGAATTAGAGCCGTGCGGCAGCATCGTACCACACTGCCATCTAGCGGTCAAAGAAAACTAGATTTAATGACACGCAACTCTGCTCGTGAAAGCCGTTAAACAGCAAGGAATCAGGGAACCAGACCGAATAGAGAGGTACTACAGAATGCACACTTATAGGTACTAAGAGTGCCCAGGAAACCTCCAGAACAGAGGGTTACAAGACCTAAGTACGCCCTGGGAGCCTGCTGCGGCAAAGCTGCCTTCCTTAGTCCCGCCTCGGAGTCATAGCAACAGCAGCAGGAAGTCCGGGACACAAGGGTCATACTGAGCTAGATCGTCTTTGGATTGGCTGGCGCCCTGTTGACGCATAGTTCCGCATTGCGGTTGTGGGCGTTTTCCTGCCTTTCGTTTATGCGTCTGTCCTCTCCCTGCAGTTTTTATATCTAAGCAAAGGGTTGGCACAGGTGACAAACTGCCTTGCTGCTCTCGTCGCCCCACTTTCGCTCTCTGTCCTGTGCACCAAATGTTCTTCGCAAGGCACCCGACTCCCCGCTGACCGAACTCCGTGCCTACATGGCTGCCTCCTCAGCCTCCTCTTTCTGAGGTTGAACATTTTATAGATTTAAAAATCCGGTGGGAAAATCATTACAAAACATAACTAATAGAGTGAACGTGTAGCGCTTCTCGGTTTCTTTTTGTAGCTGGGTAACCTTTCCCAAGCTCCAAAAAGGATTCCTGCTGGGCTGCAGCCGGTTTTTTCTTCAGGACTTTAATCCTAAAACCTAGAGATAATTTTCTTGGCCTGTAAGCAATTTTCAGTTGCTCTGGCCACTAGATGGCAATGTTGTACAGTAGAACAACTTTATACACTCATTCCCCCTCCCTTTGTGCTTAAAAAAAATTGTACTGAGGTCTTTTTTTTTTTCTCCTTGCTACTTTCCTTAGAGCCAGCATGGAATGGAGAATAAACTAGGCCACTTTCTGTTCATTGTCTCTGTACAAAATCCACTCCTTTTCAATTTGTAATTTTTCCTATGGGCTCACCTAGGCACTCCAGGTACATCTATTTCCAGGTCTCTGTAAAATCCATTTTTTTTTTTTTTTTTTTTCCTTTTCCCCCAAACTTGTCCTGAGTTGGAATACTGAGACATTTACATTGGGGCATCATCACAGTAGCAAAATTAGTTATGAAAGAGCAACAAAAGGTTTAGGGTGGAGAATATTAGTATATAATAGAGAACTTTAATTTTTAAGTTTATTTTTCTGTGAATTTTGTATAGGACTACTGTACTTCCAAATCTGCTTGTGCTCCCTCAGTGACTCTTTTATTATTGTTACACACATACACACACACAGACGCATGCATGCAAACACAAAAATATATAAATACTATCTGCAGAGTTCATTTAGTGTTGCTCAAATGTGTATATTTTTAAGAACGACTGCTTGGTATTGGATAAATAACTGGGGGTTGGAGCTCATGGAGAAAGACCTATTATCCTTCTCTTGGCAGTCATTAACTTGCCTGTAGCCCTTCAACTCAGTTTGTGGCCTTGTGAGGTGGCTCTCTATCTAGTGGCATTGAGCAACTGGTGTCCTTGTTCAGGTCTTGTTTAGATGAGCATACTGTGGAACTTTCACTGTCAATAGAGAAGGCGCAATCTCACAGCTGACTTGCTGCTCCTCTGGGTCTTAAAATCTATTTGCCCCCTCCTCCAAGGTGGTCCCTAAGTCCTCAGAGTAGGGCTTGTGTTATAGACCTATTGGGGTCTGGGCAACCCACTGCCATTTCTGACTAAATGATAGATCTTTGTAATAGTTTTCATCTGCTGTTAAAAAAAAACAACAACAACAACAACAAAAAAAAACTTCTTTGATGAAGAGGTCTACATTTTTCCCTGTGGATATGCAGACAAATACTTAGAATGCAGTTAAATACTCTATTTCAGAAACTGGCAGTCGTGGGTTCTCATCCAGGTATGAAATTCGTCATATTGCATGAGCCTTAAGTCCAATTAGGTGGCAATTGGTTATGCCCGAGACAAGTGCCACAGTGGCCATTGTTGTAGTTTAGGTCTTACATCTGCAGAGGAGGGTTGATTGCCTTTTTCCCATGGCAGCTTTTTCTGCTACTGTGAGAGCCAGTCCCAGGGAGTCCTCTAGGCCCCATGTATGAAGTTTGCAGTTTCTTCAGTACTAGGAACCTTCAGATCCTGGAAAGCTACCAAGACAAATGGCGATGTTTTATATTGTTTTTTTTTTTTTTGGGGGGGGGGTGTCTTTTGGACCGCTTGGACCCAAAACTGAAAAGGAGGAGAAAAGCAGCCTTTTTTAATAGATTGAACCCTATGTTGTAACATTTCACTTTTGGAGAGTGTGAATGCAAACCCCTACTACCATATACTGTGCAGTCGAGTTTCCTGGATTTAGAGAAATTGCAGGGTCAGTATAGTGTGGATGGGCCTCTTCACTTGCTTGTTCATGGTCTCGTCTCTGCTAAGTAACTATGCCCCAATATGTTATTTTTAAACTTATATACAACTATATGGTTGGTAAAATTAATATGCTAGTTGTGATGGTTCATATATGTTTGGCCCAGGGAGTGGCAATATTAGGAGGTGTGGCCTTGTTGGATGGAGTAGGTGTGTCACTGTGTGTATGGGCTTTAAGACCCTCATCCTAGCTGCCTAGAAGCCAGTCTTCCACTAGCAGCCTTCAGATGAAGTACTCCCAGCTCCTCCTGCACCATGTCTGCCTGGACTCTGCCATATTCCCACCTTAATGAATCTCTGAACCTGTAAGCTAGCCCCTATTAAATATTGTCCTTTATAAGAGTTGCTGTGGTCATTGTATCTGTTCGTAGCAATAAAACTCTAGGACATTATTTACAAATACAACTTAACTCGGGTCTGGGGAGAGGGTAGACTAACCACAAACCTGCACATCTTCTGCATATCTTCTGATCCTCCAAATCAAATCCACCAGGCTTGTCCCCAGCTCTGCAACAGGACACCTGCTGGAGTTTTCCTCTATTTCCTCTATCACACAGATTTTTCGTTGCTAACCTCCCCCCACCCAGTGCTTAATTCTAGCCCCCAACTTCAGTGGGCTTCCTGGGAACCCATAGGCCATTCTGGCCAGAGAAGCAGGTAGGCTAACAGCAGATCTTCATCTCTCCTCTACTCCTCCAAGTCCAATCCCCCAGTCTCATTATCAGCTCTGTAATAGACCCTCTGCTGTGGCCTCTCCTCACTCTATTCTCTCAGGGAATGAATTAAGCAGAACCTGACTGAACACCCTGCTTTCCCTGCTAGTGCCAACAGCCCATCTCTATTCCCAAGTATCAGTTACCAATACCCAGAAATATAGTTTACCTGGAACCCCACAGTACCCACACCTATCAGGACCCAGAAGATTTCCCTACCAGACAACACACAGACAGTACACTTTCCTAAGAATCAGAAAGGAAACAGAAACCAAGGAACAAAACAACCAGTCAACAAAGACAAGACCAGATATCAGCACCAAGAATTGCAATTTCAGATGGCTAGACAACAGCATAAAAGCACAGTCAACAACAGCCACTAGAGCCCAGAAACCCTAGTTACCTAGCAAAAGCCCAAGAAAAAGACATTAAAACTGACTTTATGGATATGACAGAAGTCCTTAAGGAGGAAATGAATAAACCCCTTAAAGAAACCCAGGAAAACATAAACAGTGGAAGGAAATGAATAAAAATGTTTAAGATCTGAAATAGAATCAGTAACAAAACTGTAGGAAATTTAGAAACTAAAATCTTAGGAATTCAAATGGGAACTACATGGGCAAATTTCACAAACCAAATACAAGAGATGGAAGAGAAAACCCCAGGCATTGAAGAACCATTAAAAGAAATGTATACATTGGTCAAAGAAAATGTTAAATTCAAAAAACTCTTGGCACAAAGCATTCAGGAAATCAGGAACATCATGAAAAGAACAAATCTAAGAATACTAGGAATAGAGAATAGAGAAGAAATCCAAACCAAAGGCCCAGAAAATATTCTCGACAAAATCATAGAAGGAAGTTTTCCTAATCTAAAAATGGAGATGGCTTCAGGGAAATGCAAATCAAAACAACCCTGAGGTTTCATTTTATACCCATCACAATGGCTAAGATCCAAAACTCAAGAGATAGCATACACTGACAAGGATGTGGAGAAAGAGGAACACTCCTCCATTGCTGGTGGGAGTGCAAACTGGTACAACCACTCTGGAAATCAGTCTGGTGGTTCCTCAGAAAATTGGACATAGCATTACCTGAGGACCCAGCTATACCACTCCTGGGCATATACCCAAAAGATGCCCCATCATGCCACAAGGACACTTGCTCAACTATGTCCATAGCAGCTTTATTCATAATAGCCAGAAAGCTACCCAGATGTCCCTCAACTAAAGAATAAAGAAAATGTGGTTCATTTACTCAACGGAATACTATTAAGCTATTAAAAACAAAAACATAAATTTTGCAGGTAAATGGATGGAACTTGAGAATATCATCCTGAGTGATGCAACCCGGTCCCAAAAGGACATACATTGTATGTAGTCAATTATAAGTAGATATTAGCCATAAAATACAGGTACCATGTTATACTCTACAGACCCCAAGCCAAACAAGAAGAAAGGCATAATAGAGGATGCTTGAATCTCATTTAGAAGGAGGAATAAAACAGTCATAAGAGGCAGATGTAGGTAGGGAACTGAGAGGGAGGGAAAATGGGCAGGGGAATGGGGGTTCAGGATCAGGTGCGGGGAAGGACAGAAGAGATGGCTAGAGGGCCATGAAAATGAATGGAGATCTGAAACTGACTGGATGAGGACATGGAGGATATCTCCAGGAAAAGACAGAGACATGAGATAAGGGAGGTGCCCAAGAGTCAATGGGGGTGACACTGATGATGATATGGAACCTGAAGAGGCCACCACCTGTAGCCAGACATGAACCCCAATGGCACAACAGGGACACCAACCCACCCATAAAACTTTCAACCCCAAATTTATCTTGTCTACAAGAAATGCAGGCACCGGAGATAGAACAGAGACTCAGGGGATGGCCAACCAATAACTGGCCCAACTTGAGACCCATCCCATGGGCAAGCACCAATCCCTAACACTATTAATGCTTGCAGACAGGAGTCTAGCATGTGTGTCCTCTGAGAGGTCCCACCCAGCAGCTGACTCAGACAGATGCAGACACCCACAACCAAACAGTGGGTGGAGCTTAGGGACCCTTATGGAAGAATAGAAGGATTACAGGCCTCGAAGAGGAAAGGAACTCCACAGGAAGTCCAACAGAGTCAACTAATCTGGACCCTTCAGGTTCTCAGTCTGAACCACCAACCAAAGAATATACACAGCTGGACCTAGGCCTCCTCTCACATATGTAGCAGATATGCAGCTTGGTCTTCATGTGGGTCCTGAACAACTAGAAAGGGAACTATCCAAAAAGCTATTGCCTGCCAGTGTGATATGCTCTTCTAGCTGGGCTGCCTTGTCATGCCTCAGTGGGAGGATGTGCCTAGCCCCACAGACCTGAAGTGCCAGGGTGGAGTGGATATTTGTAAAATAAGCATGACATAAGGAGATATGATTGTATGTCTAGTTGACAAGGGGGTAGACTTGTGAGGGATATTCTTGGTTGTCAATGGACTACATCTTGAATAAACCAAAACCTAAGCTGCTGGGCACACCTGTAAGGAACTTTTCTTGATTGGATCATTTGAGGTGGGAAGACCCACCTTAAATCTGGGTCATACCTTCTGGTGGCAGCCTGTATAAGGACATGGAAGACAGAAGCTGTGGTGGCTATTTCTGGTTGTTAGCTTGACTATATCTGGAATGAACTACAATCCAGAAATGGAGGGCACACCTGTGATCCACACCTTGAGGCTAGAAGGAATGGGCTTATGACCTGGATCTTGACCTGGGATGACACATGCTTTTGATCTTGAGGCATAGTGGCCATGAAAATCTTAGGCCCAGGCAAGGTAGTAGATGCCTTTAATCCCAGGAGACTGAGGCAAGCAGATCCCTGAGTTCAAGGCCAGTCTGGAAAAAAAGCAAGTTCCAAATCCTGGAGTGGTAGCACACACCTTAAATCTGCTGGAGGCCTACAAAAGGACATTGGAAGAAGGAAGACTCACTCTTCTTCACCTGCACTTGCCAGCACATCTGTTAGAACCTACCTCTTCAGGGTTCCTGCTTATACAGAAGACCAGGTGAAACATCTTAGTCTCATAGGACTCAGCAACTACGAGATCCTTGGACTTCCCATCCACAGCAGCCTATTGTTGGGTTAGTTGAGTGCAGACCATAAGTCATCACAATAAATCCCCTTAATATATAGAGACATCCCATAAGTCCTGTAACTCTAGAGAATCGTGACTAATACAGATGTTTTTGCTCTTTGCCTGCTTGCCTTCATTCTCAGTGGCAAGTTCATTTCTTCACTGGTATTAGAGCCTAATTCTTCAGGATTCTGACATATACTAAGGACCGCAACATGGCTCAGACCTTAGCACAACTGACTCCTTAATGAAAGTACCATTCTGGCTGTAAAACTCAACATGTAGACAGTTAAAATGAAAACAAAGGCCTACTCTAGGAAAGCCCGTAGTTCAGGGAAAGTCTCTAAATGTATTAGGCATGCTTTTGGCTTCTGGAGTTATGCTTCTGGCTTATAGTTTTTGTTAGCTTAAATATGTCAACCCAGAACATAGTTTTTGTGTTTAAAAGCTCACCCTGAGAAAGGTGTTCTCCCTGCCCCGCCCCCCCCTCACACACACACAAACACACACACACAGTACATTCACCAGCCAGCTAATAGTTTCAATTGGCTCAAACCCATGTCTGAGAAGTCTTCTCTGGTGATACCCCACTTTTCTAGAGGTCCCACTGGGATCCCTGAAGACCAAACCTTTAGACATGGAAGGTCTGGGAGTCCCGGTGGGCAGGGGACACCTAGGAGTGCACAATCTGAGATGTTCCAGGTCCGCAGGGCTCCCTTTGATCAATCTCTGCCTAAGGCATCAGAGGAATCTGACACCTCCACCACCAAAGGAAACAAATTATAAACTCACCTGGTCTGTCACCTCCGGAGCTGAGTCTGGTTAAGGCGTCTTCTGTTTGGACACATAGGAGAGGTCAAATACAGCTGCTGACGCAGTGTCTGGGATCCATATGAGAAGTCTCTTCAGGTGTACGTGTGGTGGTCACCCTTGGTTGTTTTCACTTGTGTGTGTGTTATGTGTGTGTTTTGTTTCCCTTTATCGACCAGTGAGTTTCTGTGATGTGAGACCCCCCCCCCCCCACTGTATACCCTCTTATTAGGGACCTCAATTCTTTGACTCTGCCATATCACCCAGGGAAAATAAACAAAATGAAAACAAACAACACACAAAAAATGTCGCCGCCACCGCTGCTGCCGTTCCCCCAAACCCCCACCCCACGCCACTGCTGTCACCACCACCGCCCCACCACTACCACCATCACTACCACCACTACCACCACAACACCACTCTGCCTGTCCTTCCTGCAGACTGCCCCACTGTTATATCACTCGACTCCTGTTCATGGTCCTGGGCCCTGTGTGACAGTGAGTGTCTGGCCTCTCATCCTGAGGGTACCCTGCCATCTACATCGGTAGGGGAAAAGTTCCCCAAGGCAGGCATTCCCTTCTAAGCAGCCCCAGGGAAGGGAATGCCCTGAGCCCAAAAGAAAAATGTCTGCTCCTCTCTTTTTGATGACTTACCTTCTTACCTTCTCCATTTCAGCCAGTGATCCAGGGAATTGAAAAATTCAAAACACACCATTGAGTAGAGAAACTGCCCCCTGGCTAGGCAGGGGCATCTCTGCCAGACAATGCAGACTGCCAGACAATACAAACCAAGGAGATGTTAAACAATTTTAGACGGATTAAAGACAGCTGCTAAAAAGATGTCCTTTTGTCACCCAGTTGGTTCCAAATGTTAAAAAAGTTATAAAACTTAAGTGTTTTTCAAGGTATAAGTAGGTCCCAGTTGCTTGAGATAACTCAAAAGAAAACAGAACTGATTGGAAAAAGGCCTTTTGCATAAACTGAAAGGCACTGTCAGGAGCCATCATAGGACAAGCTAATAACTAACAGGTGATTTTCCTGAGATGTTCTGCTTTGGATTATAATATAATCTGCTACCAAATTACTCTTATTAGGCAAGACTGTAAGATAATTCATTTTAGGAAAGATTCCTGCTATTAATATACTTTTCCTGTTATTATTAAACATATCTAACAATCACTTAGGTATTCTATCCCTTTGGAGCAGATCTTTGCAGACCCACGAAGATGTATTGTCTTGTAGTGATGCTACATAGACAAATAGATGACTTCTTAAGTCTTAATGATGATCCTATAAGAATTCCTAAAATTATATCTGTGATTATTAAGCTCTTTTATAGTGGGACTGCTATTAGGTCCGTTTCTGATAGTCAAAACTGCAATGAGAACTCTGCCAGTCTCCCAAGTGTCATCAGCTAGTTGCTCTTAGATAGTAACCAGACTTTCTCTTACTTAGAGCACATTCCAAGAGGTTGTAAAACAATTAACCAAAGGTCACTAAAAGGGAAATAACAATTTATTATAGGTGCTAGGACAGAAAATAAAATATTGCCCGGGTTTATCTATACAAAACTTCACTAATTTCTTAGTTATAGTTTTAAACCTTCAACGAACCTGTGGAGCTGAGACAGGTGATGGGTTTAGCCAGATAATTACTCCTAATGGATATGCATGTAAACATTCTGTGTTGTAAACTTCTATTTCAATTTATGATTTGATTTTGTGTGTGAAATTTTGATGAACTTTTTAACATGTGATCATGTATTCTGAAAGATGTGTAAGTACTTAGGACAAAGATGAGAAGAAGAGAATAAATTTTTCTCTTTCCCTACTTAGGATCTTTCTGCTTTTCCCCTTAGATAGCTTTCATAGGAAACTTTCTACAACTTACTAATAAACGCTATAATCACTTTTCAAAGTGTCCCTTTTTCTTCCTGAGACTTCTGACTAGCAGACCGAAAGTTAGAGCCATACAGTTCCTGTTGAGATAGAACAAGGCCACATTACTTAATCCTCCTCTGTTAGGCTACAGGTGTCAATCACCTAAGCCAGCAGCTTTGTACCCTCAGAAAGACCAAAAAGATTTTAAAACTTTTTTGAAGATATCATTAGCATTTCAGTACAGTTAGAGGGCTAGAACATCCAGAGACCCTCAGACTTTAAAGCCACACCAGAGTCCTACTCTGTGCCCCTGCCACTACCCTCTCTAGGCCGGGAGGCTCGTGGCAAGCCACCACCATCTTCTCTGATGATGAAAGACAGACTTACAGATACCAGCACAATTCTGGTGCCTTACCCTCTGTCAGAAGAATATCTCCTAGCCAAAAGTTCTGCCTCTAATCAAAAGATACAGCTGGACTGACTATCTTTCAGATTGACAACAAAGATTTCCAGAGATGTGGGCAGAAATAAACCTCCCACGGACTGGCCTAACACCAAACTCCTACAATTGTTCAACTAACCAGTTCATCCAGATTAACACCTATCCAGATTAAACGATACCTAGTGACTATGAAAACAAAAGGAGAAATTATAGTGCTTCATAGTCTCTGGCTTGGAGAGACAGGCATCCTAGTGCCCTGCCTGTCATCCTGGAATATGCCTCTCCTGTCTGAGAAGAAACCTGGACCTCTGATTCTCATGAGTCTGATTCCCCCAGAGAAACAGGTGTACACTATCTTGGATCTGAAAGATGCATTATTCTTCATCTACCATTAGCAGAGGTTGAGTCAACCCATCTTTGCTTTTAAAGGGATAGACAGAGGAATGATACAGCAATCAACCTCCTACCCTTCTGGCAGAGGTTTTCTGAGAACATAGATTCTAAAAGGGCTACTGAGGGGCTGTTGCAAGAGTTACAGACCTAGGCTACAGAATGTAGCTCTGTAGAGGCTATTTTGTGGCAGCTATTTTGGCTACCAGCTGAGGGGATGTGGAGGGGTCAGTCCAGGGCTGGGTCCTCTCTGAAGCAGCAGAGCAGGAAGGGGGGGCTGCAAAACTTGGTCTTCTCAAAGAGTAGGGTTGCTTTTTATAATAACATATACCTATCTTGACTATAAGTTACTCTGAGGCCAGAAGCTGCAGGCCTCTGACACGTGTTGCTAAAAGCAGGGTAATTAGGTAAAAGATTTATTGCTATCACTCCCTTCTCTGTCCACTAGACAAAAGCCTCCCTGGCTAGGCTGGTTAACTTTTTGTGAACCAGACAGGAAGGAAAAGAAAAGAATTAAAATGCTTTATACAGGCAGATATGCACATACACATACACATATATGTTCATACATACATTTAGAAGAATTAAGAGAGGCTATACAGGCAGATATGCACATACACATACACGTTCATACATACATTCTCATTTACACATTCATAGTTTTGCTGGGCTCAACCACCTGTCTCATACACTCCACATGTATTCATGCATGCTTACATATATACACACATATACCTTCATACATATGTACAGACAAACAGACAGATACATTGGATGGATGAATGGATGGATGGATGGATGGATGGATGGATGGATGGATGATAAATGGATGGGGCAGAGTCCTCCAAGTCAAATCATCCAACCAATAACTTTCCTTTCTCTGGCTTTTTAATACCTTCTTAGACAAAAGTTCTTTGGAAAATCACCTCAGAGATAGAATGTTTTATAAAATGGGAGTTACAGAAGGATGCTGATATTAAGTTCAAAGCACTGTTTCCTTCTGTAAGCATGTTATAAGTTCAAAGCAATGTTTTTACATGGCCTTGCCTTATCATAATGTACACCTGTGGCTTCATCCTTGGACCTAAATGCTTTTCCTTGAACACAAAATTGTCCCAAGTCTATATCTCCTTTCAGTGTAATTATGAAAGCTCACTGTATTTCTTATTTATGCAGCCTTTACTTACTATTATGAGCAATTGGCACATTCTATTCTTGACTCTAACTTTGTTACATCTTTCTAGCAAAGCTACTAAGATCATTTCTTAAAACTTTCTTCCTGCCGGGCAGTGGTGGTGCATGCCTTTAATCCCAGCACTTGGGAGGCAGAGGCAGGTGAATTTCTGAGTTCGAGGCCAGCCTGGTCTACAGAGTGAGTTCCAGGACAGCCAGGGCTACAGAGAGAAACCCTGTCTCAAAAAAACAAAAAACAAAAAAAAACAAAACAAAACAAAAAAACTTTCTTCCTAAAACTATTTGAATAAAATCAGGAATTCTGTAGACTCATTAACTCATCTAAACTTCATTAACTCATGAAAGTTCGTCTTTATGCTGATCTACAGGAAATCTGAACAGTAGGTGGGCTGATGCCCAGGGATTATTGTATTAATTTCATAACCACAGGAAAGGTATATCAGCTGCAAGAAGCAATCCTGAGATGAAGTCTCTTTGGGACCTTACCATAGAGCTCACCATTGCAAACCATGTAAAAATCATGGGCCACCACCTCCAGGAAGGCCACCTGCTAGCCTTGGCCTATCCTAGATGGCTCCTGACTGGGAGGTAAAAGGAGCCTGTCTGTGACAGAGTAGGATTGCTGCCATCCTTCAGATCCCAGCTCCAAAGACTCAGAGACAGGTACAAGGGTTCCTAGGTGCAGCCGGATATAGCTGTTTCTGCATACCACAGTTTGTGGAAATAGCCAAGCCTCTACACAGCAGCACAACGGGGTGAGGGTGGTACTGAGCCCCTAATCTGGACTGAGACTAAACAAAAGACATTTGAGACTTTAAAAACAGCTCTGACTTCAGCTCCAGTCCTAGCACTTTCCGATGTCTCTAAACCTTTTCATCTGTTTGTTCATGAAACAAAAGATATTACAAAAGGGGTTTTAGCCCGAACTCTGGGGCCTTGGGAACACCCTATGACGTACTTTTCCAAACCATTGGACCCTGTAGCCACAGGGTGGCCTACCTAAGAGCTGTGGCAGTTACTGCTAGTAGCTCTGAAAAACCAAACAAGGTAACTGTGGGTCAAGATGTTATCCCACAGCACCCCACACTCTCCTCCAAGGACACCAAACACTCTGTCTAATTACCGTGTCCCAATTACGAGGTCCTACTCTTGGACCACCTCGAGTCTGGTTTGAGAAACACACCACCATCAATCCTGCTACCCTCTTGCCTATTGACGACCTGCAGGTGCTCATCCATGACTGTCAGGAGATGAAACCAGACTGTCAGGATGTGGGAGCTACAGGGATTACTTTAACTGAATCGATCTGAGCCCGAGTCGGGTACCTCAGGCTCAAAGGCAGACACAGAGACCAGCAGTTGGCAGATCTGACCCAGGCTCTCAGATGGGGAAAAGCAACATTCATCACTGCATCCACAGACAGTCATTATGCTTCTACTACTGTACATGTTCCCATGATGTGTAGAGAAAGAGGGCTTCCCACACCGGCAAAAAGAACATTAGAAAATATTGGCTCTACTAGAGACTGTGTGGCTTCCCTTACAATTACGAAGTCCCCCACTGCCAGGCCACTGACCTGCTTACCTGACAAACGATTGATATTCTGATGACGTACCCCCAACCTAATGCTGCCGAGATTCCATGGTGAAGAAGAAATGGACAGCTCAAACCTTCACACAGGTTGATGGAGGACTCCAGAGAGAAAGGTCATTCTCCCAGTGGAAGAGGTCATCTGAGGTCCACAAAACTTCTGAGTTGCTCAGAGTAAGGTGTGTTATGCCTAGATTAGACAACTAGCATGGCATGTCTCAGCCAGATGCCAGGTTTGTGCTCCAGTGAATCCAAAACAGAAAGCCCTTACCCAGGAAAGGGTCTAAATGACAGACCAAAACCCTGGTGAACTCTGGGAAAACTGACTTCACCAAGATCCAGCCTGCTGGGGGAGGATACAAGTACTAGCTAGTTTTTGTAGATACCTTCTCCTAGTGGGTAGAAGTGTCCCCACCAAGACTGAAACTGCTCAAATAATAGCTAAAAAGCCCCTACAAAACCCGTCCCTGATTCGGCCTGCCCCTAACAACAGAGTCTGATAATGGCTTAGCTTTCATCACCAAAACCTTTCAATAGCTAAGGCTTTAGACATGGATTGTAAACTTCACTGTGCTTATAGACCTCAGCATCTGGCCAGGTAAGAAGAATAAACAGGACATTAAAAGAAACTATCAAAATTCTCATTAGAGTCCAGAGAAGGATGGGTAGGCTTCCTTCCTTTGCTTTGCTCTGGGCCTACTGCACGCCATACAGGAAAGGATTTACCACCTGTGAGATTAAGTTTGCAGGACCTCCCACACTGCTTCCCAGACTCAGAGACCAGCAGTTGACAGAACTCCCCAACCTTTCCTTTGTCAAGTCACCACAGACCTCCAGTCCTCCATACAGGTTGTTCATTGGACTATCTGAGAGATTCAGCTGGCCTCTGAGTTCACCACAGTTTCCCCACTGATACTGTCTGGGTTGAGACAGCAGCCAAAGCTGCACTGAAACCAACTTGGGAAGGTCCCTATAAGTGATTCCCTCTTGGGACTATAAAACAGAAACTTCCTGAATTTTCCTTTAAAAAGATTCTGGCCTTTGGGAAACAGAAAAAAAAAAAAACAAAACAAAACTGGGGAATCAGACTCTATGCCACAAGAAGAGACTCTGGAGAAAACATTTAATTATTCCCAGCCAGAAACCATCTAGGATTGCTGGTTATGCCTAAACATTCAGCCCCTGTACTACATAGGGATAGGAACTAAGCAGACTGTCAGGCCATTGACTGAAAAACCTCAGTGTGACTGGAGACAGCTCAAATTAAAGTTAGAGGGTTTATAAGGGACTAAAACTTGTTTAATATCCAAAATCTTTGGCCTAGGCACTTCCCTTATTCTGATGCCAGCTATTCTGTTTTATGGGTCAACTCATCTGGAGGACAGCTATATTCCTGAGCCCTTGATACCATCACTTGGTAGGCATGTACCAATGGTTTCACTAAATGTGCCTCTTCTGATGCTTTCCAAACTAAGAAAACTGGTTGATCAGGACCTAGAGTTACTAAAACAACAGTTAGATTCCCTTCCAAAATGGTCTTACAAGTTTGGAGAGGCTTAGACTTACTTCTCAGAAGATAAAGGGGCCTATATATGGTTTTGCAAGAAACGTGTTGTTTCTATCAATTAAGAGTAATTAGTAGAAATCTTGCCGTAGTTGGAAAAACCTAAAAAAGAGAGACAAACACATAAGTCAGATAATTGGTACCAGTTTCTGTTCTCTTGGTCCCCTGGCTAACTACTCTGCTATCAGCACTGACTGGGCCTTTAATTCTCATTTTGATTGGATTAACAGTGGGCCTTGCATCTTAAACTATATGGCCAATATTCAATAAAATTACTAGTTCTTAGGAACAACTACATATTTTTAAAGCAGGATGAGTC
Source organism: Mastomys natalensis (assembly GCA_021653895.1). NCBI lineage: Eukaryota > Metazoa > Chordata > Mammalia > Rodentia > Muridae > Mastomys > Mastomys natalensis. The sequence continues at coordinate 25,418 of JAJTUV010003438.1, read as the reverse complement.
CAGAATTTAACTCATTCAGTAAGACGGATGGTAATGTAACAAGGCCCCAGACTTGAGTAGGCCTTCAGACATTAGCACAACTAACTCCATGATTGAAATATCATTCAAGCTGTAAAACTCATCACAAATACAGCACCACTCCCAAAATTAAAACAAAGGCCTAATCTATCAAAGTCCATAGTTCTGGGAAAGTTTCTAAATGTACTAACCTTACTTTTGGTTTCTATAGTTCCATCTCCAGCTAACTGTTCTTGTTAACTGAAGTATATTAACCTAGGATATGATTCTTGTGCTTCAAAGCTCACCCTGAGAAAGGCTCAGGGCTCCATTGGAATCCCAAACACCCAGTGTAGTTGCCGGCTGGCTAATAAAGACATTCTATTTACTTAAACCCACATCTCAACATATAACATATATTTATAATATATAATAACTGACATATACTTGAATGATAGCAAAATATAATATAAGATCAAATGATGTGAAAAATAATGACAGTATAAATGGAGAGGGTTTATCAGAATCTCTCATGGGGCATCAGGGATAACCTATAACATCCTTAAAGGCTGCTTTTGCCTCTAGATGGCAGCTTCCATTTTGGCTTTCCACACACAGAATTTGAAACTGGTGCTTATTCCATGGCCATATCCCATGTGTACTTAATAAGTATCTTTGGGGATGGGGCCCAGATATCCCTTTTCCCTCATGCCCCATGGGAGATTCTGATGAACTCTCTGCATTTATACTGTCATTATTTAGACATTATCTGATATCATATTTTATTATCATTCAAGTATATGTCAGTTATTATATGTTATAAAGAACTTCTCATTCTAACGTTATTTTTTTTTTTTTTTTTGCCCTTTAAATCCCACCATTACTGAAATGTAGGAAAGCATCTTTACATAGTTTCTTTGTTCACTGCCAGTATTTTTATCCCAGAGCCCTCCCTTTCTTACTTGATATGAATGTATGAAGAAAAGGGGCCTCACAGAGGAAATGGATGTACGATTCCGTTGTCGTAGTAACAGCTCCACTTCTAATCTCTCCTGAGTGACTCAGCCCAGGCAGGGACACTGTGCTTGGCAACCAGGAAAAGGTAATAGCCTACTTTCCTCTTTGTTGTTCAGTGCTAAGAGGCTGAAACAAAGACATAAAGATCGTTGCCAGGGAGACCAAAGCAGAATCTATCAAAACCATGAAGGAGAAAATGTCAAGTATAATACAAAATGGAAGGTAGATCCATTTTGATACACCCACAATCCTGGATTGAGACTCTTATGTGTTCATTCGAAGGGTTTTTTCTTGTGTACACACAAGTGATTCTTCCTGCACAGATAACCACAAAGACATATTGAATTATTAGAGAAAAGGACACAGGAAAAGTAGAGAAGCCAGACAGTAATGAGAGAAATAAAAATTTTAAAAACCATGTATTTCACTGGATGGTGGTACATGCTTTTAATCCTAGTGTCCAGGAAGCAGAGGGAGGTGGATCTCTGTGAGTTCATGGCCAGACTGGTCCACAGAGCAAGTTCCCACACAGGCAGGAGTACGTGAAGAAACCCCATCTCAAAAAAAAAAATTAATAAAATAAATAAATGAAATCAAGTATTTCCTTTCAAGACTTATTTCAACATCCACAATCTATTTTAACCCATACTTATATAGAATTGTCAAACATGCTTTACGTGAAAGAAAATATATCTTCTTTTGTTTATTAATAATTCCCATTAGGACATACCTGAACCTCAGGAACCTTCTGGCAGCTCTCCCTTTATGCACTGTAAAGTGGCACCTCCTGGACAGGCATGTGAGTCGGCTCAGCTGAGTTACAGCAGCTTCCAAACAAGAAGGGAAAGAAAAGTTTCTGTGTCCTCGTGCATTTGGCTCAATTCCTAAATCACTGCTGGCTTACACTGACCCCACACCAAATGCTGAAGGGAAAGAGACAGAAGAAAACCTTCTGGCTCCAGCCTTTGTATTAATGCAACCTTGCTTCCTGTCCTGGAGTCTCTTTGTGTCCACCCTTCCTTATCATCCTGATTAGTTTTTGTTTGTTTGTTTGTTTGTTTTGATGGACTTGATAGATACAAGCTACAGTCATTTTAGAGGAAACCTCAATTGAGACAACATCCCCAGCAGACTAGCATATAGACAAGCCTGTAGGGCATTTTCTTGAATGAATGATTGATTCATTAGAGCCCCGCCCACTGTGTCTGGTGCCAATCTTGGGTCCTGATTTGTGTTAAAAAACAAACAAACAGACAAACAATAACAACAACAAAATTAAACAGGCTGAGCCAGGCAATGGTGGCACACACCTTCAGTCCCAGTGCCCAGGAGGCAGAGGCAAGAGGATCTCTGGGAGTTTGAAGCCAGCCTTGTCTACAGAGCTCATTCTAGGACAGTTAAGGCTACATAAAGAAACCAAATCTCGAACAACCAAAAACCAAAAAGCAGGCTGAGCAAGTCATGAAGAGCCGGTAAGCAGCACTCCTCCATGGTCTCTAGTTCAGTTCCTACCTCTAGGTTTCTACTTCACTTGAGCTTCTGCCTTGACTTCCCTCAGTGATAGACTGTTACCGGGAAGTATAAGATAAAATAAACCCTTTCGTCCCCACATTGCTTTTGACCACTGTCTTTATCACAGCAGTAGAGACCTAACACTGAAGTTGAAGCTACCTTGTATCAATGAAGCAGGTAACAGAGACCTCTAAGCTTACTACCACTAGGGATCCCAGGGACAAATAAGGAAGCAAAATCCAACGAAGCTCCAGACCCACCATTTGAATGAGAATGGCCCTCATAGGCTCCTAGGTTAGAATACTTACTCACTAGGGAGTGGCACTATTTTAAAGAATTAGGAGGTGTGGTCTTGTTGGATAAAGAGTATTACTGGGGGTGGGCTTTGAGATTTTAAAGCCCATCCCAGGCCCAGAGATCCGCTCTCTTCCTGCTGCCCCATATCCAGATGTAGAACTCTTAGGTAATTCTCCACCACCATGCCTGCCTGCATGCTGCCATGCTTCCTGCCATGATGATAATATACTGAACCCCTGAAACTGTAAGCAAGCTCCAATTAAATGCTTTCTTTGCTGAGGTCATGTGTGTTTCTTCACAGCAAACAAAACAAAACAAACAAACAAAAAACCCAAAAAACAAAAACCAACCCAGTAAGACACATGCTCTCTAGAAAAAAAGCTCCATACCTACTTCTGCAGGTTCTCTATGTCTTATTTTTCCATTTATATTAGCTTAGAAGTGAGGCATTGGTGTTCATACCAGTATATGTATAATGTATGTATATACACACATATATACATACATATACATATAATATATGGAATACATATATACATATATATCCCAGTACATACACACAACAGACATACACGCACACACGAATATAGACAGACAGACAGACAGAAAACAAAGGGTGGACTAGCATAGATGTCACGTTCTCCAGGAAGCATCATCTGCCATTTCTGCATGTTATAGACAAATAATTCTACTATGTGCTTCCCTGATGTCTCATTTTTCATCTAACACAACCCCAAACACAAGTTACTAGAGCACCCAATTGTTTATCTATTTCGTTGTCTTATCCTGAGAATTGGCAGAGGCTTAGCGCTCTAGTGTGGTCACTATTGTATCAGAGTGCCTAGTACCAAAACCTAGATATTGAAAGATATTCAACAAGTATCTATTAAATTAAATTTTAAAACACTCAAAATCAGAACATTTCTAATATACCATATACCACATACAGTGTCAATATCCTAAATGTATATAAGGAATTTAGACATCTCAATAGTGTTAAAAGAACTCAATTAAACATGAGCAAAGGGGCCTACTGGCACATTAACAGAGCAGTGACAGATGGCTTACCTAGCATGTGAGAAACCTAGGTTTAATCCTCAGATCAGGGAAAAACGAAGGCAAAGGCAAAAAAAAAAAAATATTGGATCAATATGTTTCCAAAGAAGACTGCTAATGTTTGAATATGAAATATACGTAGCTGGAAATATCTTCAGCTGGTGGTGATATTTGGGCTGTGGAACCTTTAAAAAGTGAGGCCTTGCTGGAAGAAGTGGCCCATTGAGGATCAGGTCTTGGGTGTCATAAGCCGTGCTCTAAGTCTCAGTCTCTGTGTGTCTATGTGTCTCTGTCCGTGTCTCTTTCTGTCCATCTGTCTGTCTGTCTTAGGTCAGTTAATTTATGTATGCATTTCATAAACAACAGACCACATATGTGATGGTAGTTCCATAAGATTATATCATAGTACACTCTAGGATGTTACATGGTAATGAAATCACCAAACAGCATACTTTTCAAAACATATTTCTATTGTTAAACCACATGCCACTATATAGTGGTCTTTTTGATAAAGGACTAGGATGTATGAAGGTCTCCCTAGTGTTTCAGGTAAACCTTATAAAACATGTCAATAAACTATTCTAAGATTAACACTCCAACTCTTACTAAAGAGGGAAGTGAAGGAACTGAACAGGCAGACATGGCAGGTGTGGTTTCAAGGTGCACACTTCAGACAAGGTAAGACCTGGGTTCAGCTCCTCTTATTCTCACACAGTACCTTATTTGTAAATCAAGGAAGATAATTGACTATATCAGACAGCTGGTGGGGAAAATTACTGCATGGACACTGACCCTGACCCTTGAAAATTAATTTCCCTACCAGAATTTCCTCCAAACTACAGCAGATTATGGCAACTAAAACTATGAGAGAGATCTTAGCATCAGTAACATTTCCGTTTACCTTGCCATTCACAAGAAGTTAACCTCAGAGAATCACGTCATTTCCTTTGCAAGAGCCAACTTGGTTAAGATAACACAACTTATTGTATGATTATAATCACATAAAAATACAAATTAGCAAATCTAGCAATGTATAATGCATTCTAATCACTGTAAGCTTATCCTCCTGGAATAAACTTACAGAGACACACAGACGACAGACAGACAGACAACACACACACACACACACACCCCTACTCAAATCTAGGGCCAAGTCTTTCAATCTTAGAAAATCCTGTACACAGATCTGAATACACGTTATTTGTGTAAAACTTTAAAGCAGTTTCATAATAACCTTCAAATTCCCTGGAAATCACATTATTAGAACACACGTGACATCAGCATGGATCTTCTGAAATCATTTCAGAGCATACAAAGGATGTGCTTGTCAAAAGTGAACGTTGATTCTCAGACGAACATTGTTTATATCAGAAAGTAGTTGCCACAGATCATTTCCCCATCAGAAGAATCATAAGGCCTTGGCTGACCACCTATTTTCATCTTTCATATAAAAAAACATTAACAAGCCGGGCGGTGGTGGCGCACGCCTTTAATCCCAGCACTTGGGAGGCAGAGGCAGGCGGATTTCTGAGTTCGAGGCCAGCCTGGTCTACAGAGTGAGTTCCAGGACAGCCCGGCTACACAGAGAAACCCTGTCTCGAAAAACCAAAAAAAAAAAAAAAAAAAAAAAAAAAAAAAAAAAAAAAAAAAAAAATTAACAGATATATTCAACTGTGTTGAAAATTATAAATACGTGTCTAAAGCTCTGTATATAACATTCAAATGAGTGATGGGGGACTTAATGGCCGTCAGCAGTCCAGAAGATGCAGTTACTATTTGTTACACTAGGGGCAGCAATGTATAAGGAATGGCAAAGTAAGTATTTTAATTACATTTGCACTGCAGTCTGCTAGGTGACCAAATACTGACACCTATTAATTAGACATTTGAACAATCAATTTTTTGGCTATATTTTTCTCATTTTAAGAGGATTTTTTGGGAAATGTTTGGTTCATTTCTTTGTTGTTTTTTTAAAGCTAAAAGAAATTCTGCTCCCACCCTAAGTTCTCTCCCCTCTAGCTGACCCCATGAGACAGTCTTGTCAGGATTTCATCAGACTCAGACATGGGGCACAATTAGCAACTAAGACTATGGGGCCAGCAGAAAGAATAGATTGTGCCAGGGGCAGAATTCAAGGTCTTTCTGAAAAGTGAGTCCCAATTAACCCTGTAGGAAAAATCTGTTTTTAGTGTGTGTGTGTGTGTGTGTGTGTGTGTGTGTGTGTATGTGTGTGTTGTGGTGTGTGCTTGTACACATGCGCATGGACATTTTCCTGCAAAATAATTGTAAGGATTAATAAATGTCTATATGCTTAGTATTTGCCCATCCTCCACAAGAGCTTGCATTTTGAATAGCAATTTTGTTTTTATCTCAAAGTTAACCAATCAAGCATACTCAGCTTCAGTTTCCTTGGTAACCGACCTCTGCTTCCTGTCTAGACTTTTTGTCATGAGAAGAGAGAAAAGGAAAAATACAGGACTAAAGCAAGCAGGCTGCAAAATGGTTTTTCTTCTTACTGCAGTCTATTTCTCTGCCATTGTAGTCCACCCCACCCCCAAACATTAGCAAAGTCTGTTGGTGAGGTGGAGTGAGATGACGTCTACTAGTTTGTGTCTTTGCCTTTATCAGTTTGGTCCTTACTAGTCAAATCCTTAGCAGAACAGACATCTTTCTTTGTATTCCACCCCACTTCTCTTTCTTTCTGGGATATATTATTCTTGTGATTAGTCATAAGAGTAATCTACCACCTTCTTTTGCTCCTGCCCCTTCCCTTTCTGTTTTACTGACATAAGTAAGGGTAGGGAAAGGCATGAGCCACAGAGGAGACATAGGAAGGTACTACCCATGAAAGTCCTGCCTTTGGACACTCCCACTTACTGTATTCGAGTTGAATTCTGAAGGGTCCACAGAGATACACACAGATATACACAGACATACACAAACTCACACAGACACACAGGCATACATACATACATACAGACAGACAGATAGACAGATAGACACACACACACACACACAGACAAACAGAGTACACACACACACACACAAACCCTAAGTCTGATGAAATCCTAACAAGACTGTCTCATAATGGAGTCAGCTAGAGGGAAAAGAGCTAAGGGTAGGAGCAGAATTTCTTTTAGCTTTAAAAAACAACAAAAATATGAACCCCAGCACCAAAACATTTCCAAGAAGTCCTCTTAAAGTGAGAAAAATAGAGCCAAACGATTATTCAAATGTCTAATTAATAGGTGTCAGTATTTGGTCAACTAGTAGAGTGCAGTGCAAATGTAATTGAAATGCTTAAATACTTTTAAAAAAATGTTGACTTTTTAAAAATGATTTTATTGAAATAAAAATATATTACTTCCTCCTCTTTTATTCCCTCTGGCCCCTCTCCCCATCCCCACTCTCAGGTTGATTATATTTGTTAGATACCCCCCACACACACACACCCTTCTGAGTCAGTTGTTGTTTATGTGTATATGGTTTCAAGGCTGACCACGCAGCACTGGGGCAACTAATAGAGGGCTCATCCCTGAGAGGTTAATTCTCCTTCTCCCAACAGTCTATATCTGCCTGTAGTTCTTTGCCTAGGGGTGGGACCCTGCAAAATTTCTCCTTTCCATGTTAACATGTGCACCAATAATGCCATTGTTCCAGTTACTTGGCAATTTCTAGGACTGATTGCTTGACAGCAGACTTCCTACTATCGTGGCTCTTATAATCTTTACGGCCCTCTTCTGCAAAGTACCCTGAGCCATACGGACGCAGGAGCTGTGATGAGGACGTATCTCTTGGGGCTGGGTTCCCCATGATTTGTTGGTATCTACATTATATCCAGTTATGGTTTTCTTTGAAGGTCCCCATTGGCTGGAAAGGGAGGCTTCTTTGATGAGGGGTAGCTACACTTATCTGTGGGTATAAGGATCAGATTTAGAACGTAGAAGTGGTGGTAGTAGATTCTTTTCTAAGGTCCATGCCCTACTTATCCTGGAGAAGCTGGCTAGGTTTCCTCTACCAGACATGATTTCTCTCCTGTTGAGTGGGCCTTAAGTCCAATTAGACAGCTATTGGTTGCCATCAATGATGTGAGGGCCACTTATTTATTGCACCTTTCTGCTATCCTTCTGTGGTAATTGTCGTGGTTCATAGATGTTGCAGCTTGGTAGGACTGTTCAATACTTTCCCTCTCTTGGCAGCTTAGATAATATTTTCTGAAACAGTGAAAGATAGACCACAGGAAAGAATCTTTAAGCTCACATCCAGCTCAAGTTATCCAAGTCAATCTGTCCTGAGCGTCAGTACAGTATCTTCAGCAACAGGAGCCCACCCTAACTGCTGAGAAGCCACCAAGGGATAAATCTAAAATCTGTATTGTTTGGGAAGTCACTAGAACTACCCTGGCCAACCATTTGAAAGGAGGTTTCATGCCTGGTACTGAGGTTTTGTTAGTCTGTGGTTCTAGTGGAGAACATGTCAGTCCAAGTGGTTTAACTTCCTTTAATACACACACACACAGACACACACACTCTATATAATTTTAGGTAAATATAAAAATCATATGATTTGAGGCTTTGTCAAACAATCTTGTTCTCTGAAGGATAGCCCTGCCCCCATCCTCTCCTGTGCAGCACATATTCTGACTTGAAATCATTACCACTCTACCCTTCCACTCCTCTAGCTCTACCACCAACCCTCCTATAATGCACCTCTCTGTGGTGTTTATGATAGCCATAGAGGGTTTCGTACAAATCTAGCTTTCTCACTGGGTAGAGTGGTGTACCACTCTAATCCCAGCACTGGAGAGAAGCATGAGGATTACAAGTTCAGGACCGCCTGCATGACATAGTGAGACCCTGCCTCCACCACCCCCCCAAAATGAAAATCTTGGGGTGATGTTACATAACTTTAATCTCAGGACTGGGGAGGAAGGAGGAGGAGGAAGAGGAGGAAGAGGAGGAAGAGGATTGTGACTTCAGGTCTAATTGGAATACACAACAAACAAACACAAAAACAGCAAAGCAAATCCAGCTTATTATGATATTCCTCAATGCTAGCAAGCCCCAAATATATTGTTCTCATGGCTCTGCATTTCTGGGATCTAATTCTCAGTTGCCATAGGAACCACTCAGGTCCTCTACTTATTGCTCTAAATTACTACTACAAAAGCCTCCATATCTTTTTGTCCTGTTAATTCTCAGTTGCCATAGGAACCACTCAGGTCCTCTACTTAATGGTCTAAATTACTACTACAAAATCCTCTATATCTTTTTGTCCTGTGTGGCCTAAAACCACACCTGGAAAGAAAATCTGTCTCTCCTGTTCCATCCCTGCTGGACCCGGATTTCAGTCTCCACATTTTCTGTCACCTCTGTCTCCTTATGCACTCCTCTCCCCACATTCTCATCCCAGCATTCATGAGGCCTCAGGGGAGAGGCAAGATAAAGATAATACTACTGCTATCCACTGACCCTCCCCCAACACATAAACAGTGGAAAGTAACTGAAAGGAGAAATCTGGGGTGAAGGTAAAGCTTGACAATGTGTCCCCAACTTCCTTCTCATCCCTAATTCCAAATGACCCAGGGACCTCTACTCATCCAAGCCTGTCCCTGCTTTGCCTGTCAGAGACTCCAATATCCATATTCCTATTTCTGGTGCTAAGACCCACAGCCATAGACAATAACTAACTTTTTCTAAAGTCTTTAGGGACAAGCATGCAAAGCTTTTTAATATTATATTTAAATTTTTTTTTAGTGAGTGCATGTGTGCAAGTACCTGGTGTGTGTGTGTGTGTGTGTGTGTGTGTCTGTCTGTCTGTCTGTCTGTCTGTAGGAAAAATTACAGGAGTCACTTCTCTCCTTCCACCATATGGATCCGAGAGACCAAACTTGGGTCCTCAGACTTGGCTATAAGTGTCTTTATCCACTGAGCCATCTTGCCAGCCCCAAACATGGAATTTTCAAGCTGTACTAATTTGAATCAGTGTCAATGAAAAAAAAAAAAAACATCCAAAATAAGATGAAACATCCAGGTCTATACTCAGCTTAATTTACATAAGCCAAGAATTTCCCTGATTATTACCATAATGTCTGTTCCACTATTGCACTGGTGGGCATGTCTTGCTAGACCAGGCATTATCATTGGTTTTAGGGTTCATAGCTAGGTAAGTTGGGTGATTATTTTTCTCCTCTGCTAGGGGAGCTTAGCATCTTCCAGCACTATGAAAGCTAGCCAGTAAGAATGAAGCTTCAAAGTAAACACCAGCTTGATTTCTCCATTTACTATGACTCTAGTATATGGTGGCTTCAGCAATAGGCACTTACCATACAGTTCTGGAGGGTAATCAAAAGAATTGGCAGTAGCCTGACATGTTTGGGGTCTATGGAACCTCACTGGACAGCAACTCGAAAAGAGTTAAGTATTACTGGCACTGGCATTTTTATTTCTGAGTTTGTAGTGTCTAGTAAGGGTGTTGTCATGCTGTTATAGGGCAACTCAGTTTTAACTCTTCTCATATGTGTATTTATATATTTTAGGATATCTTTGATAGCAGTGGTTTTCTATATGACCTTTTCCAAGGCTCTGTACTTTACCTATCGCTACTCATTACTTCCTCTACCCTGCCTTCCCATCCTACCTCCCTTGAGCCCTTGCTGTTTTTTATTCACTTTTAACCTTTCATATCACTGAGCTAGAGTTCATCTCCTTTTAAAGCTACCGCCCCCAACCCATGTCCCCTTACTAGGTTTCTAACCTCTATGGATATTCCAAATGATTCAATGTTAGCATCCACAAATGAGAGAAAATACCATGTTTGTCTTTCTAGGTCTGGATTACCTAACTCAGAATAGTTTTTTGCTCCATCCATTTACCTGCAAATTTTGATTTTTTAAAAAAATAGCTAAATAAAATCCATTATGTAAATTGTACCTCATTTTCATTAATCATTCATCGGACACCTAGGCGGTTTCCATTTCCTGCCTGTTATGAATAGAGCAGCAAAGAACACAGATAAGCAAGTATCTCTGTAGTAGAATATAGACTCCTTTGGGTGTGTGACCAAGAGTGGTGTAGCTGGATCTTGTGGTTGATCTCTTCCTGGCCTTTGGGGGGCGGGGGGCACTCTGTGCTAATTTCCATAGTAGCTGTACCAGTTTGCACTCCTAATCAGCAATGAATAAGTATTTCCCCTTTCCCAGATCCAAACCAACATTCATTGTAATTAAAAGTAAACCTAACAATTGCAATTGGAGTAAGATGAAAATCGCAAGGTAGTTTTAAGTATGTTTCCCTAATGGCCGAGGATGTTGAACATATAAAAATGGTTCTTGGCCATTTGTAATTTATCTTTTGAGAGCTCTGTTTAGTTCTATGCCTCATTCTGAGACTGGGTTGTTTTCCTTAATGTTTAATTTCTGAGTCTTTTGTATATTCTAGATACTAACATTCTATCAGATATATATTTGGTAAGAACGATGAGCGGGGTCTTAACATGTAGTTCTGACCATCATGGACTGGCTATGTAGACCAGGCTGGCCTCAAATTCATGGTGAGCCACCTTCTTCTGTCTCTTGAGTTTTGAGACTGAAGGTATATGACACCATGCCTAGCCTTTTGTTTTGTTCTGATTTTTTTTTTCAGAATAATATTTGTATTGATTCTCTGGGAATTTCACTTCATACACCCAGCTCAATCACATGCACTTCCCAGGCTCTCCATGTCTGCATACTGCTCCTATGACTCACCTCCAACAGGATAAAAAATTAAAAAAAAATAAACAAGTCCAATTTGTGTTACTGGAACATGATTAAGTTCCCAGTGGCCTGCCTGCTTAAAAAAAAAAAAAATCAACTCCTTCTCCATCCCCATCCCAACTTTTGTTTCGATGTTTTTTGAGACAGGGTCTCATGCATCCAAGCCTGACTTTGAACTGACTATATATAGCCAAGGCTGGCTTTGAACTCCTGACTATCCCATCTCCGCATCCCACTATCATCACTATGCCCAGTTTATGAGATTCTGGTAATGGGACCCAAGAATTTGTGCATTATAGCCAGTTGCTTAATTATGTGAAGTACATCATCAACAAGCAAGCATCAAGGAAAAAAATAACAGGGAAAAGAGGAGTAATCTTTGGCTTAGTAAATGGAAAAATAGTTGTTAACCATTTGGAATAAAAGTGTTTGATAATTATCTCATGAGCTATACCAAAAATATTAATTTTATTTCAGACTTTTTCAAGAAATTATGAAATAACTAAAAAAAAAATATAGAATGTCTACCTGATCAGAAAAGAATTTATTTTTAAAAATCCACAGTGTAAATTAATGATTAATTTTTTTGAGACAGAGTCTTACCACATACAGCTGACCTCAAATATATTATGAAGAACAGGCTGACCTTGAACTTGTGATTCTCTTTCTTTTCTCTTTCCAACTACTGGAAATTATTGATCAGTTAGATTTGTTAAGTAGTGATAAAGATGTGAAGTAATCAACATTTTCATATATTACTGTGGGGACTGTTAACTGCTAGCATCTCTTTGAAACAGTATTTGCTAGAGCCTATTAAAATCAGGAACACACAGAATGCATGTTTATCACAAAATGTGCCCATGAGTATTCAAGTCACATAATTAAACCTCAATTAGATACTTCTCAAATGCCCATCAATAATAGAGTAGACAAATAAAATGTGGTATATTTACACAATGGAAAAGCACCATGTAGTAGTGAGAACGGAAGAAACTACATGTAATCTTGAACTAATGTTTCCCTAATAGGAAGTGGGTACAAAAGCATGAGTTCTTATTATTTGATCTCACGTATTAATCATACAATCACAAGCGAAACTAATCCATGGCCTTTAAAGTAAAGGTAAGAAAATGCTTCCTGCATCTTCCAGCATCTGTACAACAATTTAAAACCAAGAAGAGCTATCTGTAGACTCACGGGACAAGGCGGGCAACCTGATCTTTGCCAAGGCAGTCACCCTGGGTTGATGAAGTACTCTGAAAGAATTATAAAGCCTCCAACAAAAAGACATGCTACTTTATCTTTTGGCAGCCATGGACCTGCCCTTTCAGGCCCCAAAGCCCTTTGCAAAGAGGATTTATCCAGTCAAACAATCAAACAAACAAAAATAATGAAGGATCTTGAAAAGTAGAAAATAAGACCTATGTCAGGCGTGGGATATACACCTTTAATCCTAGCACTGAGTAGGCAGAGGTACATGGCTCTCTGAGTCTGAAGCCAGTTTGGTCTACATAGTGAGTTCCAGGTCAGCCAGAACTAGTTACACAAGGAGACCCTGTCTCAAAACAAAACAAAGCAAAACACAACAAAAAGACAAGCAATTTAACATCCCAAATACTTAGAAATTTCTTCAACTAAATGTCTACAGTGGTTACAATGAGCCTCTCTTCTATAAAACATTAGACCACAAACGCAATTCAGCCCAGTTCTTGTTCACTTTGCAGTCAGCTTGATTATTCTTCTAGTTTGCAAAACTAAAATCTTTGTTTCCAACTGGGACATCATCATATTCTCCATCTTCTCTCTTTATATTTCTATCAAAGCTTTGATTAATATTTCACAAAAAAATTGAGAAATTTGAGATGATTTCTTTAGTTCTCATCTTTTGAGCCCTTCCCAGAATCAACCTCTCTAGCCTGTGCACAGCAGGAAAGCGTCTTAAGGTGCTCCCGCCAGTTTTCCCAGCCCTTAGCTTTCCTGGTTCTAAAGCTGATGCCACATTTTCAGTTATCGGTTATGACAGAACACCACTCTTTGTACCAACAGTGTGGTGATGGCTGCTGATGACTTCTCAGATGGTGACTTAGTGCCACATCTTCTAGAGGGGAAAGATCACATGGCAGAAGAGATTGAAGGGGCAAGTATGGCACTTTGAGCCTTTTAATTTATTTAAATTTATGTGCAGGTGTATGAATGTGTGTGTAGATATGTACATGTGAGTGCAAGTGCCCACAGTGGTCAGAGGCATCAGATCCCCAGAACTGGAGCCACAGATGGTTGAGAGCTAAGCTGTGGGTGCCAGGAACTAAACGAGCATTCTCTGCAAGAGCACTATGTGCTCTTATCTCAGGACGTAATCTACAAGGACAATACTCCATTAATGAGGGTGGAGCCCTCGTGGTCTGATCATCTTCTAAGGCCTTTACCTTTTAATACTGTTGCATTGGTTATCAAGTTTCAATAGAATTTTGATAGGGACAGTAGCATTGAAATTATAGTATAGCTTTAGAAGCTGTGCCTGCTAATTAGTGCTACATTCAAAGTTAGGGTTTCAGCATATGGATTTCTTGGCAGGAGATGCAAGAGTTCAGTCTATAATAAATTATGATATATAGGTTTGATACAAAATGTTATGTGAGAGACTTTTCTTGGGAAAATGAAACACACACACACACACACACACACACACAGAGAGAGAGAGAGAGAAGAGAGAGAGAGAGAGAGAGAGAGAGAGAGGACAGATAGACAGACAGACAGACAGACAGAGGAAAGAATGGAAAATGGCTCAGCAATTAAAAGCACCTGCTACTCTTGTAGAGGATCCCAGTTTGGTCCCCAGCAGTCACATGGTACCTTACAATCATCTGTAACTCCAGTTCTAAGGAATCAACTTCTTCTGATCTTCGCCACATGAGGCATGTACATGGTACACACATACAGACACATGGGCAAAATACTCATACATGAAAAATAAATAAATCGAAGAAACTTAAAGAGAGGGAAGGAGTGACTGCAAAACATCAGACTGGAAAGCTTGAAACTTCTGTTCAACATAAAAACTTCTAGATAAACAACCAGAAGCTGTCTGAACCAATTTATAGGCTCTTTGGAAAACACTTTATATGTTATATTGTAATAGGTTCCCAGACCTCAGCACAACTGACTCCATGATGAAAGTTCCATTCAGGCTGTAAACTCAGCATGTAGATAGCACCTCCTGCCAAAACTAAAACAAAGACCTAATCCATCAAAGTCCACAGTTTTGGAAAAGTCTCTAAATGTACTAACCTTGCTTTTTAGCTTCTATAGTTCTGTTTCTGGATAACTGTTCCTGCTAACTGAAGCATGTCAACCTAGAACATGGGTTTGGTATTTAAAAGCTCACTCTGAGAAAGGCTCAGGGCTACACTGGGATGCTGAACCCACAGGAATGGCTTAAATCCATATTCCAGCAGTCTTCTCTGGTAGATATCCCACAACAATATAGGGACCAAGTGATGAAGAAAAAGGAATCTTCAAACAAAAAGTTTTGGATACTTTGGATACTCACTCTTGCCCATTTCTCCCGAGGAATGCCAGCAGTTATAATATCAAGCATCAGGAGCCTGCCTTAAAGTTTAAATCATCAAAAAAGCAGCAGTAGATTGGACCTTAGTTTAAAAAAAAACTCTGTGTATGTATGTTCTAACGTGGTTGGCTTAGACACCCAGAGAAGGGGCTCACTCACCTTTTTCACACCTAAGTCAGACAGGAGGTGAAAAAGTGGTAGACACCGCTCACACAACAGAAAGAAGATCACAACTTTAAAGGTGATAGATCACCCAGGAATATGGGATTCTTACTGGAGACCATAGAGAATCAGAAATACAAAGAAAGAATACTGATATCAACAAGAGACAAGAAAGACACCATAGACAAGATCATTAGCTGATCTCTCATTAGAGATGTCTTGAAAGCAAAAACACAGGCGATGATACATTTAGTGCTGAAAGGATATATAAGTGCTGGGAGGGAAAAAAAAGCCTATGAAAAGGCAGTTTTATATCCAGGAGAACAGACAGTTCTTTTGAAAGCAAGGAAGAAAAACTAAGACATTTCCATTTAAAAAAAAGCAAAGAGAACTCGATGCCACTAATCTTCTCCTACAAGAAATGGAAATGTCTTATTTACTCGAGGCTATTAAGAATGTATTAAATAAATAAATGTGAAAGATTAAAAATAAAAGAAATGTGAAAATTTCTACACTGTTTTCAGTTATTATAATACTATGATTTTTTATAGTGACAGCTAACCTTGGTTGTTAACCTGAATCCTTCTGGAATCGACTAAAACCCAAGGGGCTGAACACACTTCTGAGGAATTGTTCTTGATTGGAACATTTGAGGTGGAACGATGCACCCTAATTCTGGTGTGAATGTAACATAGTGTTACCACTGTATAAAATAATTGGGATTCTCTCAAAAGAGTAAATGTACAATTTAGTATGATTTGTAAAGTCCATTACTGGATATATGAGTCTTGAGATAGATAGATAGATAGATAGATAGATAGATAGATAGATAGATAGATAGATAGATAGACAGACAGATAATAGATGGATAGATAAATAGATAATAGATGGATAGATAAATAGATAATGGATGGATGCATGGATGGATGGATAGACCAACAGACAGACAGATAGATAATTACTTGGGCTAAAAAAGAAGAAAAATGACAATACATTCTATAACTTGCTGAACCTTAAAAATATGCTATATGTGTGGCTGTGGAGATGGCTCAGTTACTATAGTACTTGTTGTGAAAGCACACACATATCACACATAGCCTATAATGAATGAGAATTAATGTTTCCACAATGGAATATATACTTCAAATCATCATGTTATTATAATACTAGCACTCAGGAGGCTTAGGCAACAGGACTGCTATCTTGTCTCAAAAATAAAGAAAAACTTATAAAGAATATTAAAGCGTGAAAATTTATAAACTGTATAAGAAAAAAGGGACAATTACAAAAATAAGTCTGAACATGTTAAGTGGATAAGCCTTGAAAGCATTATGTTGAAGGGAAACACTATCTGATTCCACACACATGAGGGAGGCGTCTGTGGAAGCCATCTCCGCATCATCAGGAAGTAGAAGGGTGGCTGCCAGAGATTGAGGGTGATCATTTTAGGTGTACACATTTTCAGTTTGGAAAATTGAAAAAGTTAGGAGATAGAATGGATGGTTGCAACAATTTCAATGCATGTTTTAAAGTGGCTAATATGACAAAAATCTTAATTATGCATACTTTACCATAATAATAAAAACAAGTAGCAATATCTTTATAAAATTCCATAAGATTTGCTTGGGATTTTTCCAAAAATGTGTGAGTACCATAATATTCCATATACCCTGGGAATTTCTATTTAACTGCCTTTAGTTTCTATGCTTTGAAACAATATTTAATGTTATTTCTCTAATCAAAACATCAAGGTCTTTGTACACATTGTTGCCCTCAGAGCCTTAACCTTATTAAGCCTTTAGTAACTTTTGTTGGATTTAAAAAGACATAAACCACTGCTTTGTTTTTATAATTTCCAAGTTTCTTGAAAATAGACAAGTTAAGCTAGGTGTGGTGGCATATGCCTTTAATCCTAGCACTTGAGAGACAGAGGCAGAGGCAGGCAAATGGCTCTCTCTGAGGTTGGTACCAGCCTGGTTTATACAGCAACTTTCAGACAAAACAAGACTACATTAGGTGACTTTGTCTCAAAAAACAACAATAAAAAACAATAAAAACGAAGAAAAAAGAAAAAGGAAAGGAAAAGAAAGGAAAGGGGGGACAAGGGGACAAGTTATAAGTCTTTCAGGGCTGGCGAGATGGTTTACTGAATAATGTGCATTACCTATAAGCTTGAGAACAGAAGTTTGATCCCCAGGACTTAAGTCAAAGCTGGGCAGTTCTGGTAGCTCCCTGTAATCTCAGGCACAAATGGGTTTCCCAGGGTAAACCAAACTAGCTAAGATAGTGAATTCTGGTTCGACCATCAGGTTCTGCCTGAATAAATAAAGTGGAGAGTAATCAAGAAAGACACCCAATGTGAACTTCAAGCTTCCACATTTATGAAGAAACAAGCATAGGAACATGCGCATGTACCTCCACACGCATGAACTGTTCTGGAATAAGCACTCTAACACCAATGAGAGCAGAAGAGAGAAGTGGACCAAAGCCAAGGCAGCTCCTGAAAAGCTTTGAGGCTGGGTCCAGTTTGCATTTTCATTTCCTACTCTGAAATGACAAGGTGGGGACAGGCAAGCAAGCAAGAGTTTACAGAAGTATATGTGGCAGTCAGTAGGTTGGTTGTTAAGGGCAATGGTTCATTATTTCAGCTATTTTTCCAGGTCACTCTATTCCATGTGGCAAGTGACATCATGGTCGGTAAATACAGTACAAGCAGTGCTTTAGGTAAATCACTAAATATATCAAAAAATCAAGATCTAATAATGGGTCTTTTTTTTACCTTATTCTACTTTATATGCACACACATATGAACATGCATACACACCACACATGTAAAACTACTAATGTACACAATGTTTTCAAGTACACAAGTTTATGACTTCTCTGTTCCTCTGGAGGAAGCCCTTTTTCTCTTTTATTTTGAGATTATAATTATATCATTTTTCCCTTCTCTTTCCTCTCTCCAAGTCCTTCCATATACCTTTCAAATTCATGGCCTCTTTTTTCATTTAATTGTTATTATATGCATATATGTAACATGTCTGGAGACCATTACTGATAAGCACAACTGATCAAAAGGCAGAGAACAAGAGCTTGTGTGGTGACCAGTCCCAACTGATACAAATCTACAACACAACTCGTGCACCTAAAGCCTGCATACACAAAGTAAGAGCATCTAACAAAGGCTGAGGTCCACAAAATTGAGAATGATTGACAGAGTGCTGAATTCTGTATCTACTTTACTCAGCAAATGCTAGAAACCCCAGGGATTCAATTCTTATTCTCTACCAAAAAAATCCTTAATGGTGAAAAGTGTATACATGAACAGGAACATCAATCTTGCAAAACATAAAGGAACCAAGAGTGGAGTCATATCTTATGAATACAATATCTGGAGGGGAGGCTTTTACTTTGAGGTTTAAATGTCATAAACTTTGTAGGCATGAAGAAGCCTTTTGGTGCGCCATCTATACACTAAACATCCTCAGACCTTGATTAAGCATCAGAAATCTGTAACAGAAAAACTGGACTCCATGTACATGATGAGTCTTAATCAGAATGACAGGCTTATTAATAAGAAAATCCATAAAGATACTGAAGAGATACTATGAGTAACTGGTTCATGCTAATCCAAGACTCATATATTTCTTTGGTCAAACTCTTCATGAGTTTCTTCAACTATAATTTCTGCTTTTTGTTATCATTGGAAGTTTTCTTTAAAAATAATAATGGGTACAACGTAATCACAATGAATAAGCTATGAGTAGATCAGGCATTAGAAGAGGGTGCTCATCCCTTTTTAGTGAGCAGAAAATTTCTACCTTTTGCTGAGTAGCACTAGTACATAATTGAGCATTCTGTAAAACATTCTAAATGTTTCTGAATGTAGCCTTTGTTAGATGCTCTTTCCCCTCCTTGGACTGAGTGTATCCTATGCTTTACTTCTTAGCAATTATCTCATTCATATATATATATATATATATATAATATAATATATATATACACACATAAATTTTTATGCATCTGCTCTTGTTCTAAGACATTAATTTATGGAGAACAGAGGTCATTACAGATATTTTTGTGGCATTTTGGACAAGAATAAATGTCAATGTTGGCAATATCAGGAAGCTTCTTACCTAGGCTTGGATAACAGGACCATTTATTGAGACAGGAGACATGTCTGCCTAAACCTGAGCTGAACAAGAACAATAACAACAGACATGACAAAGTGGACAGGGAGGAAGAGCATGAGCCCCAGCACTACACAAACAACTATAGGCAACTAAGAAATGCTGAAAGCAGGAGAAATAATCCTTCCCAAGGAAGAGCACAGCAATTGACTATCCAGTACCAATGATTATCCCTGAAAACGTACATATGAGTATGATCATATAGACTGATCAAGCTGTGTTTATATATTTAGGAATATATAAGTGTGTGTGTGTGTGTGTGTGTGTGTGTGTGTGTGTGTGTGTGTATAACCAGTTAAAAAGAGGCCAAGAATTAGAGAGCAAGGGGTTCATAGAAGGGTTAGAGGGAGGAAACAGAAAGAGGTAATGTAATTATATATTTCAAAAATAATTTATTATAAAAAACCAGTCCTGTCTATATGGAATATAGAGATATATAAAGACAAACAAAGATAGACTAGAGAACTTAGAAATAGCTTCTCAAGAACCATAGAAAACAGGGGTAGGAACACAGAATTCTAAGTTTAGAATACTTAGGCAGTGTTACATCCAGAAAACCCTGTGAACTCTGCTAAGCCTCAGATAGCTAAACATCCTCATAAACATTTCACACACACACACACATACACACACACACACACACACGCACATTCTTTTAACAGATACACGTTGATTGCTTACTATACAGTACAATGTTTTAGATGGCTAAGGATACAAAAAGGACAAATAATACAAGAGCCCAGTTCCTAAAGAACTCTAAGTCTTTTAAGAAGACAGACACAGGTTTCATGATGGGACAGAAAGACTGTAAGAGCCAAAGGTGATGGATGGCTTTGAAAAAATAGTATTTTCTAGATATGGCAGGGTAATTACACATATGAACTTACAGCTGTCGGGACAGCACACCCAAGGCATGCATGAGCTCAAGACAGATAGAATCCCAGCATGGTGAGGGGAGGTGGGCACAACCTTCACCCCAGCTGAGGGGCTACCAGCAATGGGTAATCAGAGGTAGTGTTTTCATTAATATGGCCTCAGGTAGGCTAACCAGGTTTCACTGTAGGATCATACAAATGAGAGCACTTGAGTAGCACAGATTAGACTTGATTTTTTCAAAAAGAGTACACAAAATTGAGTGGGTAGGCCTTCCTATCTGGGAGGGGTTAGGAGAGGGCAGTGAATAAGATCAAAATATATTGTACAAAATCGTAAAAGAAACTAATACAAGTAAGAAATAATAAAATGACTACAAAGTAATAATAGCAGCAGCAGCAAAAAAAAAAAAAAAAAAAAAAAAAGGACAGGGATACAGATGGAACCAAGAAGGCACAGAGAAGGAAAAGCTTGTATCACATGGAAACAAAACAAGGATCGTCTCTTAGATAGACAATATCTGAACTGAATATTAAAGTCATATTTAATAAGCTAGACCAAAATGACAATGACCTTTTTAAAAAAGAAGTTTGGGGAAAGCAGTTCTAAGGTACGAAAAAAACTACAAAAAAGAAACTACAAAAAAAAAATCACAAATGCTATTTTCAGGCTACTAGAGAAGGTAGTAGATTTTTCTGTTCGGATGTCTAGGATAGGAAAGCAACAGCCAGCAGTGAGGATACCGATGATTAAGTATAAACTATGACAAGGACAATGTATGGTTTGCAAAGATTCAGTCTTATACACCTCACTCAGGCAGTTGGGCTGTAGGTTCTTAGCAACTGTTCATTCTGACAGTGACATGAGAAGAATTAAGGACCCAGGTCACCCACCAGAAAGGGAATTGACAGATAATTCCAAACTTTCTGTTCTCCTTCAACATCTAGGGAAGTCATGGCTTCTGAATGATAGTAACTACTTTTATACCACCTAGATTTGATTGATATTACATACTATCTGGATTGCTCACTTCTCTCTTCATTATCTGGTATAGTCATGCTTTAAACACCATTTTGAAATCTTTCATCTGTCTGCTGTTGTGTTTCTGGAAGCACAGAAGAACTTTCAAACATTTGCTTGTATCCATACGGTTCCCCCTGCTTGTTCAATATGGGATTGAGAAAGAAAACATGATCCTGCCAGGAAGCAGGTAGCAAATGGCAGATCTGCACTTCTCCCTCCATTCCTGTACATCCAATGCCCCAGTTTCATCCACACCTCCACAGAGAAAACCCTATGGTAGCCTACCTCTGTCTCATCTCTAGTAGATTCCACAGATCTTCCACTTCAAACCTCCCTTCCCTCCACTTGTGCTTTGCCCCAGCCCCCAAATTCATGAGGCACTCCCTGTAAAGCTACAGACATCTCTCTGGTCAGGGAAACAAGTAGGCTTAAGACCAGCTCTAGACTAGAACACCTGCCTAGGCCTCCCTTCTCACCCTGCCCCCCATCTCCAGTGGATCCCACTGAACCCCCCTAAAATCCCTCCCACAAATCTGCTTTGTCCCCATCCTCTAACTCCAGCAGGCACTCCCTGGGAATCCACACTGGGAAGGTAAACAGGTTGGCTAACTGTAGATCATCATCTCTCCCTCCTCAACTCCTTCAAGTCTAATCCCCCAGTCTCATCACCAGCTCTGAAGCAGAATACCTGCTGCAGTTTCTCCTTCACTCCTGGCCCCATCGCCAGTGGACCACACAGGCCTTTTTTTCAAATTTCCTTCCACCCAACATGGCTTGGTCCCAGCCCCCAACTCCAGAAGGCAACCCAGAGAGCCCACAGGCCACACTGACCAAGGAAGCAAGTGGGCTAACTGCAGATCTTTACCTCTCCCTCCATTCCTAGAAGTGTAATCCCCTAGTCTCATCCCCAGCTCTGTAGCAGACCCTCTGTTGTGGTCTCTCCTCACCCTCTGCCCTCATTGCCAATGGACTAAGCAGATCCTGGTGGAATACCTTGCTTTCCTCCCTCCTCAGAACACTGAACTTCCCCTAGCCCATGCCCATTCCCAAATGCCAGGTCTCAATACCCAGAAACACATTTTATCTAAAACTCCCAGTACCCACACCTCTCAGGACCCCAGAAAATTTCCCTACCAGGCAACACATAGCCACCACACTCTCTTAACAACCAGAGAGGAAACAGAAACCGAAGAACAAAACATCTACCCAACAAAGACAAGACCAGATATCAGGACCCAGAATAACAATGTTCCCAGTCCCAGATGGCTAGAGGCCAGCATAAAAACTCAATCAATACCAGCCAGGAGAATGGCTCCACTAGCGCCCAACAACACTACTTACCTAACAGGCCCTGAGTGTTCCAACATGGCTAAAACCTAAGAAAAAGACCTTAAAACAGCCTTTATGCATATGATAGAGATCCTTAAAGAGGAAAAATAAATCCCTTAAAGAAATACAGGAAAACACAAACAGTGAAAGGAAATAAAGAAAGCTGTTCATAACCTGAAAGTAAAAACAGAATCAATAAAGAAAACCAGAACTGAGATAAAGTTCAAAATGAAAAATTTAAGAACTTGAACAGGAAGCACAGAGACAAGCCTTAGCAACAGACAAGAACACATGCTCCACCTTGTTCATAGCGGCCTTATTTATAATGGCCAGAAGCTGGAAAGAACCCAGATGTCCTTCAACAGAGGAAGGGATACAAAAAATGTGGTACATCAGCCGGGCGGTGGTGGCACACACACCTTTAATCCCAGCACTTGGGAGGCAGAGGCAAGCAGATTTCTGAGTTTGAGGCCAGCCTGGTCTACAGAGTGAGTTCTAGGACAGTCAGGGCTATACAGAGAAACCCTGTCTCGAAAAAACAAACAAACAAAAAAAAGTAGTACATTTACACAATGGAGTATTACTCAGCTATTAAAAAGAATGAATTCGAGAAATTCTTAGGTAAGTGGATGAAACTAGAAAATACCATCCTGAGTGAGGTAACCCAATCACAAAACAACACACATGGTATTTACTCACCAATTATTGGATTTTAGCCCAGAAGCTTCAAATACCCAAGATTCAACTCACAGACCACATGAAGCTCATGAAGAAGGAAGACCAAGTGTGGGTGCTTTGGTCCTTCTTAGAAGAAGTAACAAAATACTCAAGGGAGCAAATATGGAGACAAAGTATAGAACAGAAACTGAAGGAGTGGCTGTCCAGAGACTGTTCCACCTGGGTATCCATCCCATGCGCAGTCGCCAAAGGTAGATACCGATGTGGATGTCAGAAGTGCATGCTGATGGAGCCTGATATAGCTGTATCCTTAGAGGTCTGCCAGAGCCTGACATATTCAGAGGTGGATGCTCACAGCTAACCACTGATCTGATCAAGGGGTCTCCAATGGAGGAGTTAGAGAAAAGACTGAAGGAGCTGAAAGGGTTTGTGGCCCCATGAGGAAAGCAACAATACCAACCAGCCAGAGCTCCCCAGGGTCTAAACCACCAGCCTGGGAGCACATAGGGAGGGACCCATGGCTCCAGCTGTATATGTAGAGAATGATGGCCTTGTCGGGCATAGGTGGGAAAGGAGATCCTTGGTCCCATGGAGGCTGGACACTGAGTGTTGGGGAATTCGAGGGTGGGGAGGTGGGAGTAAGGGGGTAGGTGGGGGCATATCCTCATAGAAGCAGGAGGAGGGGGATGGGATAGGGGGTTCCTGGGTGGGGTGGGGAATGGGGTTAAGAGGATAACATTTGAAATGTAAATATAATATCCAATAAAAAAAAAAAGGGATGGAAGAGAGAACCTCAGACCTTCACAACATAATAAAAGAAATGAATACCTGGGTCAAAAAAAAATGTTAAATCTAAAAAAACTCCTGACATAAAACATGCAGGATATCCGGGACACTACAAAAGGACTATATTTAACAATAATGGATATGGAGGAAAGAAAATATCCAGATCAAAGGCACAGAAAATAATTTTCAATGAAACCATAGCAGAAAATTTCCCTAATTAAGGGATGAGATGGCTATCAAAGTATAAGAAACAAACAGGAAAAAACCCAGGTCAAAGGCACAGAAAGTATTCTCCTAGGCATAGAAAATTTTCCTAACCTAAAGAAGATGTCTATTAAAGTACAAGAAGTACGCAGAACACAGATTAGATTGGACCAGAAAAGAAAGTCCCCTTGCTGCACAATAATAAAACAGTAACCATACAGAACAACATTAACAACAACAACAACACCAAAAGAATATTAAAGGCTACAAGGGAAAAAGACAAAGTAATGTATGAAAGCCAACCTATCAGAATCACACCTGTCTTCTCATGGAGACTCTAAAAGCCAGAAGGGCCTGAACAGATAAGATGTGCTGCAGACTCTAAAAGAACACAAACGCCAGCCCAGACTACTATACTTAGCAAAACTTTCAATCACCATAGCAGGAGAAGATAAGACATTAAATGATAAAATTAAATTTAAGCAACATCTATCTACAAATCTAGCCATACAGAAAGTATTGGAAGGTAAATTCTAACCTTATGAGGTTAAGTGCATCCAAGAAAACACAAGAAATAATCCCAGATCAGCAAAGTCAAAAGAAGAGAAACACACACACATACCACCACCACCACCACCACCACATCCAACAACAACAACAATAGCAACAAATAACAGGAATAAAACGGGAAATAAAAAATGACTAGTCATTGACATCTTTCAACATCAACCTTGTCAATTTATCAATAAGAAGACAAAGACTAACAAAATGTATGCAAAAAAACAGTATCCATCCTTCTGCTGAATCCAACAAACACACCAAGGGTAAAGGGTTAGAAAAAGATATTCCAAGTTAATGAACCTAAGAAACAAACTGGAATAGTCATTTTAGTATCTGACAAAATAGAGTTGAAATCACAATTGATCAGAAGAGATGGAGAAGAACACTATATACTCATCAAAAGAAAAAA